>KE606030.1:1587-15359 GCA_000444245.1 Botryllus schlosseri | reverse complement strand
TTTATCATGCGACACTATGAAAACGTCAATTGAGTAGGCTATGCGATACTTGGAGCATGAGCATGCGATTATATAGCGAATCCTAACCAGAAATCTAACCGAACTCAAGTGTCACATGCTCATATATGTCAAGTGTCAACGGGCCCGTCGTGACAACAGGGGTCGTTGTAAAAGTCTGTAGTCGTTTGTGATCACATAGAACGTTGCGAGTGCATACTGCATACGGCGTCATAACGATTCCGTAGCGCCACATTTATTTGATATATTTTGCGCATGCATATTATCTTTTCTGGTGGCGTCCCGTAACTTGGCGGTAATGGAATTCTTGGTACATTAACATTTGGACGGGTCATATTACTATATTGAGCTAAATATGCTCCGCCTTTCATAGCATCAGTCCATCCGAACTCAAACGATCAATAATTCGTCAGTCGTTTGCTACGCGCCTATAGGACAGCATATAGTGTTCCGGTGAGCTCACGGGAAACTTTGCGTATAAACTTATCGAGGTACGTCGGATTAGTGAAATCTCGCAGGACCGTAAGAATTATAAGTAACATATTTTGTTTTCTTTTTGTAGTTCACGCTCGAACAGATAGTCAAGATAATGGAAGGTTTCAGTGGGCGATTGGACATCCTTCTCTGTATATTCATGTAATATTTGACAATAAATTCATCTCATTGTCGGTGTATTCGATTCATTGTTTTGATTGTTTTCTCGTCATCGACGTAATGAAATAAGGGTGAAAAATTTTGGATGAACTTGGATCTTAGATATGCGCCGTGACTTTCTTTTAGAAGAGTTTTATTGGCAAAACTATTTTAGTGAATATATTTTCCAAACGTCGTGGTATTAAAATTCGCTGAAACAACAGTCCTTACATCCATCCATCCTTCATGTATGATTTATTGATTATTCGCAGACAAGGATATATGCTTCAAAATACAACTTCATATTGAATTACTAGTATAGCAATGCATCTTGCCCTTTTTGTGACGCCAATATACTCCAGCGACCATTCACCGGTGTTTATGTAGATTTGGTAGTCGTGTTCCATTTCCTTGAGAGTCCGTTCAGGATTCAAAGATATCTTCGACCCTGGGTGGCTCCATGAGCTTTGAATGCGTAGAAGAAGGCAATACAATATTGAAGTCTTGAAGCAATATATCGGTTGCATATCATAGATGAATGTCTTGTAATATGTTCGCGGCGATACATTTTGGAGTGAGTTATGTAAACAACTAAAAAACTATATAAAAAGCCCAAACTCTTTGGATTTTGACAACGTAAAATCAATATGACATCGTTTTTAACGTCAAGCGTACGTTACATTTTTTTAATTCAAGATGAACTGATATTTTGTGCATTGAACCACAAAAAGCGTTACGAAAATGATTCCAAGAGAAATTGGGTTTAGGCTCGGTGATGGACGCCCATTGAAATGATATTATTGCAGTTGTATAGTGCATTTATACATGTATAATTTTTAGTGCAGTATTTATTCTTTTTCACAACATAACTGGTAAACAGAGAAGCAAGGTGCCCACTAAGGAAAATGCGAGAGAGAGAGAGAGATATGATATTCTTTTTCGCCTGCACCATCGAGATGCTTTGACGACGGAGTTGCGATACGGCCGTGAGGTCATCTAGTCTGCGCCCCCGTTTTTTNTCTCCTCCATGCTATCCATCATTGCTGAGCGCCTAGCAGGATAGNTGCGGATACCAATTTTCAAGTCTTTGGTATGACCCGACCGGGGATCGAACCCACGACCTACCGATCGAGAAGCTGGACAGTGGACACATATCCATTATACTTTTAATATTTTAACGTCAAATTGGTATTCCTATGAATTAATTATTATTAATTACAGTCATCATTCTAATGAATATATTAACAGTTAAGCCGACATTCTAAAAACACAGCACTACCTGAATGTGAGGTTGCAATGTTGTACATCGAAGGGAAAGTGCATTGTATTCATAGAGCAACTTGTTGCAAACGTAGTTGGTTCCCGATATTCCAAGTGACCGTCGTAATTTACCTTTACGAATGGTAGTCGGGGCGAGTAGTCTTTGGTTCCAGTTCTATGTAAGAAAATCGGGAAATCTTACTCGCGAATTGGACTATCAGGTTATGTGAGGTGGCATTGGATTACGAGGGCTCATATATAGCCACATCCAAGCAGATTATATCATGATTGTTAGGTTTACCTAACAGTCCAAATACACAATTTCACAGTTACATTGAAAATCACAAGCAGTTTCTGATTGAGTTACAATAAACCCAATCGTATATATGCCTTGTTGGTCGATATACTCAAGCGACATATGCGATGCATTCATAAATAATTAATATGAACACTGTCATTTCCGTCTTTGCGACTTATATTACGNGAAATCTTTAACAAGATACAAAATTGATTCATGCATTATCTGAGGTGGTTAATCACGAAAGAATCAAGGGTTTCGTGACCCTANGTGAAGATCATATTTCATGGAGCNCGCTACCGTATCGTGGACTTTCGGGCTCGAGAGTTATATATCTTGTATGATNGCCAATNTTAGAGGCTTTTACTCACTCCTCTTGCAAAACAATGTCGGGTTTCCAAACTGAATCTGCGGGAAGCCAGAATTCTCGCACTCCGCTGTGGTCAGCAGGTTTCCAATGGAGGTGCGCGTCTTGCCAGTGCTGCGGCACCATGTTAAAATAAAACAAAATTGGAATTCGAATGCCTCAAAACGCAAATCCATAACNCATTACTCATTATTTATCAGCCACTATATCTGTTGTTCTTCCTATGCGTGAACTGTCAACCATTAAGTATAGGCTAGTATCACCCCGAGGGGTGTGCGACTATAGTCGCGATCTGTCGGTGTCATCATCGTCTTTTGTCCGGCTCACATTTTCTGGTTAGACCCAGGTATTTCCTATCAAATATTTATTGCGAAAAAAACGGAATGTATAACTCTTGTGCGTTTTATGCGATCAGTGCCTATTACTACAGTATAGCGGAGCCGTAATTCATTTATCACGCAACAGCAACCTACAGTATATTTTGTTGCGTTGTCTGCATTTACGCATGACCATGACCATGAAGCAAACAATTGATTTTCCTCTAAATTCGGCCAAAAGTCAGCGGAACCAAAGTATCCGAATTGAGTGGAGTCAAGTGATGTAGCCATTAGTTAAAACTTGCGCGATCAATCTGCGCTCCTTGGGCGCACAGTCCAATGTGTCACATTATNTTGTTAAATTCAATAATAAAGTTCGCCGGAATCGCTGACTTACCTGTCTGTACCACACCAGGCTAGTCAGTATTTGGTTTTTTTCATCCATGTGTAGGACTTGTCGGTAAATAACGTCCACTTCGACCTCGATCAAGTCGCTTTCATTGAGTACTGGCCGCAAATCCTTGTCGTAACCATGCATAAGGGACCACTTCAAGGAAGCTAGTGAGTGTTTTTCAAACGGATTATTCGATGAATATGGACCTTGAGCAAAAGGAAAGTTACNGATTAGCACTCGCCATTTGCTCGTGTTACGACGTCTAGGATCGCTCTTGCTGGTGCTCACCGTACGCGGTGGGTTGATATCGTTGGTCGTAATTTTGCGNTGCCGGTTTTTTGTGCCTTCGATCGTCGAAGGCATTTTTCATCGATGGCGCCACTCCGTTCGGTGATCCCGCTCTGGCGATTACCGATCGATTACCTGAGTTGAGTGAATGGAAATTTTTGAAAATTAAGTATTTCGTTGTGGGCACGGAGGCCATCAATTGGAAACTATACGTTCATGTTGACAGCATATGCGGTTTCGGAATAATTATCATGAATACTGAGGGGCAGGCCATAAACGGATGCCATGTCCATTGTCCAATTGTCCATGTCCTCACTGTTGTGTAGCGTCTATACTGGAGTNTCACGACTGCAAAAATCATCTCGATTGTGACATTATACCAGTGGTTCCCAGCCGGTGGGGAATACAATGGTTTCTGGTGGGGAATAGACCCATTTGTTAAACACTATATGCAGGACAGTCTTCATATTTACNGNGACACATGCGCAATTACCGTTACCAGTTAACTGGTCTGGAAGGTAGGTATCGAAAATTTTATTGCGTGTTGTTCACAAAATCTCNTTTTTTAACTCCGGATAACCAATCGGCGTCACAAACGCATCCAGCACGACCAGTATGATCTGATGTGAAATAACGCTTTCGCAAAATTTTGAGGGCTACCGATACACCATGCGTTTTATGTTGCAGTTACAGGCGATTGTCTTGCGTATTGGTGTTGTTGTGTGTCTTGTGACTCAAACAAGCAAATAGCTGCTCCGTAATCACGGAAATTATATTTAGTGGGGAATGAAGGCTCGGAATAAATCTGAAGTGGGGAATGAAGACAGAAAGGTTGGGAACCACTGCATTATACTGAATGGCTTCTTGATCGGGTTATCGTTAATCGATAGTCGCAGGGTGACATATTCATAAGCGTAACCAGAAATGGGCCAAAGGGGCCATGCCCCCCAAAATTCTCTTTGAGGTCATAAATAACAGCATGTTTCAACAAAGTAGTTGATGACAATTCGCCCGCCTGACGCTCACCCTCGAGAAACTCATGAATTTGCGGTAGGAACACATAGCTCAAGATGTATGATTACGTGTCCTCTAAATCATTGATGACATCGCTTCTATCAGCTCTAACGGTAAATGTAATAAAAAAAACGCATATGTAATGCGCAAGTAACAATATTATTGACCAATTTCATTCATTTACTTTAAAAAAAATCGCGCATCGCGTCGAAGTTATTGCGCTACGATTTTCCTACACATCAGTATCATTCATAACATAACATTATGTGGGTATAATGAATTAAATATATGTATAATGATCCCAGAAGTTGTGTTAATCATCCAACAGGTGTCGAAGACCATCGTTTTATTACTGTATTGTTACATAATAAAGGGGGGTCTTTAACCCCATCAATTTATTTAGCCCAACCTCTCCCCCAATTTTTTTTCTGGCTACACCCTTGGACCTATTCTATGAATTACATGACGTTATGAATTTATTGTTGATACATAGCGAACATTTATTGAGCAGACATGCCAATTTAGTTAGTTGACGGTCAACTATAACTACTGGTATTTTGAGTAGGCCAGTTCTTCTTCTTGCTGCGGATTTTGAAAAGTGAGTACAGTAGTTCTAGTTGCGAGTTATGAAAAGTGAGTGCTTCTAGTTCCGGTTGTGCATTTTGAAAATCCAGTAGTTGGTACATGTCTGGCCTATGGATGTATAATAGGCATCTTACCTGATGACAAAGCAATTAGACAAGCTATCCACTGCGTTATCTGATAAAGGTTCATTGTTCGACACAGATATCACATACGTGATATTTCCCGACTGTTTAGCTGGTGTCACGTCTGCAGCCAGCCAGTCACGGTTGACTTCACTGTACTATATTACAAATATTTATTAACTAATACTTTTAAGAAATATAGTTCAGTTGAAAATTGATATTAACAGATACTTATTCCACGGTTATAGACTACTATACAGGATAATGTAGGCTCTCGCTGCCAATGCGATACGTGACCAACTTGAACTATTAGGTCTCCTCACAACCAGGGGATAACATTGGAGGCCCACTGTCTACCTTCGAGATCTGGGTGACTTATCCAAATCTCACTTGACACCTATGTTGCCAGCATCGATAGTGTGTTGAAAAGCCCTGTGAAAAGCCGCCCCTGTCTTCTTCCTGTTACCATATATATTTTTGACATTGCTCTACGCAGGTCTGCATGGTATTATTAATAAAATTATGCATATCTTGGCAGTCTATAATTGGCGAGAGCGAATCCAAAATGCTAAAATACATATCTCATCATCAGTAAACAGGAGAGCTTCCTTATCGTACGACAAAATGTACACTTGTACAGTCGTATACATTTAATTTACGTACGGAAACCAGCTACGCGCCTCGGAACAGTGAAATATGAGAGTGCGGGGACAACTTCATATTGATTTATGCGAAATGTGGAATAGGCTTCCGTTAAATTGATTATCATTAAAATAACGGAACGGAAGATAGATTGAAGCTCACGTCATTATTCCCGTTTCACTCTTTACGATATTGATTCAAGCATAAAGATTAATCATTGTCAGCTTCTCCATTTTTTCAAATATGACTTCTCTGAATGGCTTCCAATTGTCCCTCACACGAACATTTTTGTAATATATAACGTTGCAGTTTTACTCTAGCATATCATACTGCCCGGGCATAGTAGGTTGTGGTTCAACTGCGGTTAAAGCCATTAAGCCAGGGCTCAGGAACGTTTTTCGACCGAAGAGCCATATAGGCCCATTATTTTCAATTGTAACTCTCAAAGAGGCATACATATCAATCAACTGTTACGTCACAATTGATAAACCATGACGTATTACTACCAGTAATATGTGAGATTCGTATAGTGTCTGCACTATTTCTCTGCCCACATTCGAGCCAAGCATGGTCAATACAGCAGTTAGCCTACATAGGCTACCCACTTCAGGATGTGAGACGTCAGTGACGTGGGGTTAGAGGTGGTAAGTGAGGCAGTGCCTCGCACATGTCCTCAGGGATGAGTGAAGTGAAATCGTGAAACCCTCAGTGATTATTAGTATTTTCTATCGATGTTTATGAATGACTAGATTTTGATCATTTTTGTTTCCCAAGATCCCGGAATTTTCATATTTATTGTTCGAAAATATAGCGCGAAAGGAGAGGTGCGGTACAGATGAGGCACAGGCGGGCCAAATAGCTTAAAATTTTTAATCAATGGTACTAATCAAATGTAATTGTCCCGCCGGATCCGAAAATCTAAATATTGATCGACTTCTGAAGTATTCGGCTTAACATAACNTTGCGCTACACACCTACCTTTTTTATGGCGGTACTAAAAAGTTGCTTATACCAATCAAGAACATNGATAGCTATGGCGTTGTTTTTAACTTGAANTTGCAATTCTGAATGTCACTTCNAAGGCAGTTTATTTTTCGGCGNAGATCAGGAAGACAATGTCACCATGTGCATTTAAAAACTGCATTGTCCTACAAGCGTCGCTATGTCTGCTGCTATTATCTTTGATCAATTAATGTATCGTGCAATATAAGATTTCGAGGGGCGCGATGGCGCGGGTAGATCGAATACGCGAGTGGTGTTAGTCGCCGGCGCGACAGTAACTTAAATTTTGGATTTTGGCAGGAGGGTGAGGGTAGACCACTGTTTCTCAAAGACATGTTTGTGTTGTCATGAGAATAATTATTCTGGCCATCATGGAGATTTACTAACAAGTTTCTGCAATATTACAAAGTACAAAATTAAAGATTTATCAAAGAGCCATATCTTATACACAAAAGAGCCTTAGGTTCCCGACCACAGCGTTAAGCCATATGATTTCAATAGCAGAAGTATGTAGTCACTTTTATGAAGCGTTGGTGAGAGAATTCATCGAACACCTAAAACCTTAAAAGATCAACGATATAGTGCAGTGATTTCCAAGCTGTGGCACGGGTACCAGTGGTACGCGGAAGCATCTCAAATGTTACGCGAGTACCGGTAGCTTCAGCGAATCTAAAATTGTATTGAAAATAAAATATGTAGGTCAAGATTTATAATTTGATTTGTATCCAAGTAGCGCTGTGCCTACCAAAACTAGATTGTATACCTACATTGTACAAGTGACGCGGGGAAGCTTCATGTCCCCCAATTACTGAGAATCTTCAATGTAGTAAAATGACCAACTGCTCTGTTAGAGAAAAAAGTGTGTATTACCACCCGAAAGGTGTTACACGCAAACAGAACCTTATTTTTATATCGCAGTTGGAAATCACACTTGCATTCGTACATCTAGGGGTGGTGTGGACGTGAGGTTCACGTTCGCGTTCTGTGTGTGAACCTCAGAAAATTAGATGTTCACGTTCACAGACGAACCTTGGTAGGTTCTGCACTGTGAACCTTTTTCATATATTCAATTTTCAGTTCATTACAACTTCTTTGGTCGAAATTTATTGCATTCCAACTGCGGGCCACTCTATTCATGGCGCTGACATCATAAAAAAATCAACACCAAACGATCATGCACCTTTTGACAATCTCAAAAATTTTACTTGCTTTGTTACAAAAGTTTGCTCGAAATGTCCAGCTTTCCGTTAGTGAAACTTTAGTGACTCTCTGCTGTGAGCTTGACCCGCAATGGCACGACATCAAAAGCGAAATACACTTCATGTAGTCAGCGAATGATGCTTATTCAACCAATCAGTGGAATTGATATCGTTGTCTGATGTAAAAAATCTAGCATGTGTACGGGTTCAATCTTGACTTCATAGGTTTGCTGTATCATAAAAACAAAAACAAAATCTGTGCGATTGGGGTGCTAGCTACTTCTATACAACTTGTTAATGGGGTAATATAGGGTTACCATACCTCCTCTTTTAAGAGGATATTGTCCTCTTTTTTGACTTTTTTGAAAGTGTCCTCGGAGGACGCCCTTTTGTCCTCGTTTTTGAGATTTTGTCCTCTTTTTTGAAAATTTAGGTCATAATTAGAGCAAAATGCGAGTGAGGTGCCGTAAATTGAGCTCTGAGCGAAAAGATGACCTTTTTTATTATTTTTTAGTCAACCACCCGGCAATGTGGAGGAAGAAACGGTATTTTGGGCTCTGAGCGGGAAAGTTGACCTTTTTTTTTTATCTTTTTTAGTCAACCGATCACAAAGTGGGAAAAAATTCACCGATTTTTGAGAATTCTTCTCCAGTTTTGCAAGTCTCAAATTTCTGAAAAAGTGTCCTCTTTTTAGATTTCCAAAATATGGTAAGCCTAGGGCAATATCGGTAGCGAGTCTAGAAACCCGTTATACACTCTGCTCAATATCAACGTTGCAATACTCAGACGACGAATAGCCTACATTGTCCCGCCTGTCCTAGACCGCTAAGGCGTAAACTTATATTCCCTTGCAATTCCTCGTCGAAATCGTTGGCAAAGCGACGGAAGATTCTGATTTTATGGGATTATTTTATCATTTGATTGCTCCAGTTGACACATTTGGCGCTGTGTAAAACGTCACTATGTACTTCAGCATTGTGGCATTATGTGGGCCGAGACGTCGCTAGGTATCGTGTACAACTGTACATTAATATAGGCTGTCACTTCACTAAATGTAGGATTGGAATTAGCAATATGACGGCACGTGACGTAATGAGGTTCACGTTCGCGTTCACACAGAACCTTTCAAAAAGGTTCACGTTCACACGAACCTGAACCTTTCAGAGGTTCACACCATCCCTAGTACATACCCTTCCTACGCCCCTCCGTGAAAGCGTCCATTGGATTCAAATGTTGTGTTTGAACCGTGGTGTAAGCAGAGGTGGTCAAAGTAGTCAAGAAAGCTACTCAAGTAGAAGTAGAAGTAGCGAGGAAAATATCTACTCAAGCACGAGTAGAAGTACTTCTTCCATAAGCAACCTAAAGTTACTTGAAGTAGAAGTAGAATTGACTGACTTTGAATCTACTCAAGTAATTGAGTAGTTGTGAAAACGATCGTAGTTCGTTCACATGTATTGTCAAAAGGTGCAAATTGAGCTATGCGAAAGATGCCGAGCTTGATTCATATTGATGCATACCAGGAGGTATACAGTTTTCAACAGCATAAGCATTCGTCCGCATCATGGGATGAAAATGATAGTATTGATATGAAAATGCGATACTAATCCTCTGTTTACTCGAACAGCACCTTTTAGAAAATATCATGTTATGGCTCCTTCCCCTATATTATAAGCCCTGTAGTTTAGTCGAAGAGCACTACGGAGAAGTTGTTTAGGATACGGTGTAAACGCCTTGCGCAACTGGTAGCGCTAAGAAAAATATGCCGGATCGTAAAAATGCCATACTGTGTAGCTTTATTTCTGGAAAGGCAATTACTACACTTGCTTTGATACTTCAACATGTATGTTATCCAGACAAAAGAACTAATATTAATTAGAACTCAAAGTAGGCCTATATGATACCGGGAGTTGAAATTGAAATATAAGTACTAAGTAGCCTACTACACTTGTCAAAGCGGGACATGTATTTCATGTCTTTAGTCCAGAAGGTTTCGAAGGTTGGTATGCTAAAACAGCTCTAAAACTAAATATAAGTCATAGTCCACTTTTCCAGATTAGGACACGCCATGGACTGCTAGATTACGATATGATAAGTAAATGCTAGATTGCGAAACATCAGTTTCAAACGTTATGATGAGCCATAATATTATACACTCTGATGAAATATTTGACATGGCGAAGGGCGACAATGCGGTGTGAACGGAACCACGCCAACCCGCTACTGAAATTATATTCATCTATAGCCTACCAGGGGCGGGCAACATACGGCCCGCGGACTGTTTTCCGTCTTACATGATAATGTGGCCCACCACCCCAGTCTGCTGCAATTTCCCACTACTTGCTTATGCTTACTAGGTCCAGTTTTAGTGACTGTAAGTTATTATATACGTATATGCGCAGCGTGCGAGAGTGTAGCTGACGTGTAATTTCGTCGAAGCGAGAAGACTTGCATTATCGGCATTTACGATGTACTCAACCCTAATGTCGTTTGCGGTAATCATGGTGTTTGTCGACTATAATGGTCATATTTACATCGGGCTGATATTTCTTATTTTTGATTCCGTGACTGCCGACATGTAGCACGGCCCACTTCTAGGCTTTTGTAAGACACCGCTTATGACAGAAGTTGCCAACTCAAAACGGGTCGCGGGCCACTTTTCAAAGTCACATGAATTCGATATCGAGATTAGATAGGTCACACTGTTGAACAACGACGCTATCTCGTCACCTACTCAACCCTAATGAATTGATATCTTTGTACATTTGGGGTACTGGACTTATCGAACGCCTTGAAATCTTAATTAAGGATTGCACCGTGTGTTGATTGATCAGAGAGAAGCAGACATGGCGACGTCCGTATGACAACGCTATTCTCAAATCCACATTGTCTTCGTCATTATCGGCGAGAAATGGCTTCAAAGTGACATTGCTGTCGTTAAAATATATTCATTAAATGCGATTTATTCCTTGTATATGTGGATAAATGGGCGAATAATGTATCGATTCAGCAATCCGGCCCGCCAAGTACTTAATTTTCCTATAGCCCGCCCCTGATCTATACTATCGCGAAATCATACTGTTTACCCCGTAGCCACTACGCGCGAAGCGCGATTAAAATTCTGGGCTTTACTCAAATTTCACGAAAATTAAATGCTGATGCTTCGTGAAAACAGCCCCGAAATTCCTCAGGCTATCTTCTTGTAGAAGTAGAAGTAGCAAAAATCAGAACTACTTGAGTAAGTACCAGAAGTAGGGGAAAACTAATTGAGTACTCCAAAAAAGTAGAAGTACTTCGTTACTGACCACCTCTGGGTGTAAGTCTGAGGTAGGTTTTGGTCCGGTGTACAATCGGTGTATATTCACACCCTTATACCACGGTTAGTTCACAATTTTGCCACACATTTTTTTCTCTTAGAGCAGGGGTTCTCAACCTGGGGGGCGTGAAACATCTGAAGGGGGGCGCGAAGAAGCGGTCATCAGAAGCGCGATTTACCTCCAATGCACGCGTGTTTCTCTCTATATAGAAACACTTTATATTTTTTTATTCTCTCATCAACATTTATAACCGACCATACCACCAAAGAATCTGTTGGGGTTGCTAGCATCCCAGTTGGATTTTATGATATGACGATAGGGGGGCGTGAAATTTTTCACTATCAAAAAGGGGGGCGTGTCTAGAAAAAGGTTGAGAACCACTGTCTTAGAGTGTGGCACTATAGTGGAAAAACAATCTAATATGTCCGATTGCTCAATTACGGCCCGTCGTTGAAATTAAGCTAATCATCTCGGGCAACCTCGTCGCAAGCCGGGAGGGATCCTCATTCCTCATACTCCCGAAATCTCGTAAAGCTCATTTCTTAAGAGTTGCAAGACTTTTTTCAACAAATATATATCAAATCTTTCCACAACTTTAAAAGATTCTAGATTGTAAATCTTCCCTTCGCAGCTTGTGCCAATCTCATCTCGGTACTATTAACTTGTCATTAAACTAAAAAAGGGGCCGTCAGCACTTTCGAGCTAATTGCCTCTGTTCTAGTCGATAAACTGCAAAGTGGTACGTGAGATCAGTAAAATGATTGAAATGGTACGCGCGTACCATGAGTTTGGGTGGCGAGATAGCGTAGTAGTATAATCCACTGCTGGACCACCTATATATGGGTTGCGGGTTCGAGTCCGACCGAAGTCGACTCCAGAATTCCTACCTAAGAGTTAGAGGTTTATCTAGGCTCCTACTTGCCATCTCATCTGCGGAAACGGTGTTTTATAACAGCCTAGAAGTGGGCCGTGCTGAGTCGGCAGCTCCGGAATTAGAATGAAGCACATTGGCTTGGTGTTAATGACCAGAGGTTGTCAGTAACGAAGTACTTCAACTTTTTGAAAGTACTCAAGTAGTTTTCCTCTACTTCTGGTACTTACTCAAGTAGATCTGATTTTCTCTACTACTACTTCTACTTCGTAATATTTTGTGATCTACTTACTTACTTGTCGCTATTTTCAGTTTGTCAAGTAGAAGTAGTTTAAATCCCGATGCGAGAGAGAACCTGAGCAATTTCGGGGCTGTTTTCGCGGAGTACCAACATTTAATATTCACAAAAGTCAAGTAAAGCCCAGAAATTTTGTTGCGCTTCGCGCACAGTATAGTTATGGAGTGACAAATATGTTTTCACGAAAGTATCAGGGAATATAACTTATGTACCAGATTGCTTATGGTTCCGTTCACACCGCATTATCGCCCACTATTTCATCACAGTATAAATATGGCCCACTATAATAACGTTTGAAACTACCGTTTCGCAATCTAGCAATTACCTATCCTGTCGTTTTCTAGCAGCCCATGACGTGTCCTGCTAATCTGGAAAATCCAGCTTTTTGGAACCTTTGGTCACATTTGAAGCTTTATTTACAAAAGACATGAAATATATTTTCCGCATTTTAGAAGTGGTATTTGTATTTCACTTTCAATTCCGAGTATGATACTTGGAGTATCATACTTTGTGATCTAAATACTTTCAGTTCTTTTGTCTACAGAACATACATGTTGAAGCATAACAGCAAGTGCATGTAGTAATGCCTCTATTCTCGGAAAATAAAGATACACTATATGAAATTTTACAATCCACAATATTTGTCATTAACGTATACTAATCGCGAAAAGTGTTGAAACCGTATTCAATACAACTTCTCCGTATTGCTCTTCGAATAAACTAGGGGCCTTAAAATATGGGGTAGTAGGGTGCCATGCCACGATGTTCTCTAAATCGGGGTCTTCTTGTAAACAAAGAGTTAGTATCGCATTTTCATATCACTACTATAATTTGCATCCCATGATGTGAAAGAATGCTTATTCTATCGAAAATTGATACTTCCTTCCTGGGATGCATCAATACGAATCAAGCTCTCTGCACCTTCCGCATAGCTCAATTTGCAGCTTTGACAGTCCATGCGAACGAATTAAGACCGTTTTCAAAACTACTTACTTACTTGAGTACTTTTAAAGTCGGTCAATTCTACTTCTACTTCAAGTAGTTTTAGGTGGCTTATGGAAAAAGTACTTCTACTCGTATTTGAGTAGATTTTTTCGTCGCTACTTCTACTTCTACTTGAGTAGCTTTCTTGACTACTTTGACCACCTCT
>ATSW01012011.1:0-12073 GCA_000444245.1 Botryllus schlosseri | reverse complement strand
AACAATAAATCATAATCACGAGTACGACTGGAACCAATGTAGTATATGCATTGTGCATTATGTAGATTCAGATAACTCTAACGCAAAACTATTCTACTCTCACTATTTGAGGAATGATTACAACGAATACAGTAATTTATCCCGATGAAACCAATATTGTGTGTTTAGATTAGCAAGATTTTGCTTCATTGCACAGAAGAAGAAAATATCGACTGGCCGTGGATTAAAACATGTTTGGAAAAGTATCATGTAAGATTCTTCATTCGATTTTCGAAATGTTTATAAATTATTTCATCTTTTCCTGTCATTTCATTGGGCATTGAAGTCGATAATCGCTTTGGCGGATAATGACCGCGAATGTACAGAAATATTTGTTTCAGTAAAATTTACGCATCCAACCACCTATTTTGTTTTCTTATTTGAGTTCGAGGTCCTGGATATTGCTGTGGATGGCCAGATATCTGCCGATTATTACAACATAGTTTCGGAGCGCAAAAGGGCGATTTCCGTTCGCGGCAATATCCATGCGATATTCTTTATTGCGAACGAGAATGACTTTGCAAAGATGAAGGAAGCTTGTCAGCGAAATAAGGTAGTTCTTAGGATCCCGTATTATCTGCATATCTTGAACCCACTTTACCAACCCTGGCAACATTATCATTGAATTTTGCCGTGCAGTACGACTCTTCGTCATACGAATCAACTTATTTTCCTTTCCGAAATAATCACCGCAGTTGCGGAGTTCCTGATTTCTAGTGATACGTTTATTTAGAGTATATTGTAACAAATTGTAGCCCCTGTTCAACAGGCCAACAATAGTACTAAGTATCACTGTTATACTGAATATTATTAATAATATTAATCTTCCTCCGAAGATGGAATATATCAGATGCATATTCGACTATGGATTTTGTGCTTCACTCGATGAGATTTCGTCTCTCGTCAACTACTCTGATTTGAAGAAAGTAACATTGACATACGACAGAGTAAAGAATATGTGGAATGAAGACGAGTTGAAGAGTGCCCAGAAGATTGCAAATGATCTCGATACTGAGTTGGAAGTGTTACACCGTGAGTCATTGCTTGATTGCATCTTACCTTTGATAACTTATATAAGTGTATAATAAATATGCGACATACTTTGTCATGAAATACTTATTTCACGCAATAAGCCTAATGAGTTATTCAGGAAACTAGAAATCGCGTGGCTATAGTTCAGTAGTTCCCAACCTGTGGTACGCGTACCACTAGTGGTACGTGAAGGTCTTCCAGGTGGTACGCGAGTAGATTCTGTTTTTTTTTTCGACCGAATGGACTTATTAGTTAAGGTGGGGTTGAACAAAAAGATTGTTCTCCAATAAACTTCAGGCCTAGATAGGCCTCCTCGTAATCGACTTTAGCTTCTCACGCTATTCACCAGCTGCTAATTTTCCCTTCTACGTGAGAGTGCGAGCAAGGATTTCCATCTCTGAAGACTATCAAGTCGAAGAAACGAAACCGACTTGTTACGCCCATGCATGACTTCCGATGCGCTGTGAGCAAACATATGCCACGCATCGACCGGCTAGTGCAGTGGTTCTCAAACTGGGGGGCGTGAAAGCATCTGAAGGGGGCGCGAAGCTGCCACCAAGTGAAAAAATTCTTCGCGCTTTGCGCGATTTACTTCCGATACATTGTTTTTGCTCTGTGTATAGTCCTAATTCCATATTTAAGAATTCTCTTATCAACTGACATAACCTTCCGTGCCATAAAGTTATTCGTTGGGATTGCTAGCATTCTGGTCGCATTTTGTGATCTGACGATAAGGAGGCGCAACATTTTTCACCATCATAAAGGGGGCGTGTCTAAAAAAGTTTGAGAACCACTGGGCTAGTGAAAAATAAGCAAATGCAGCCATTGCATTAAAACAATTGATGTTTGTTGTTTGCTGTTATTTCATTATTATGTTGTTCTTCTTGTGACTGGTGGTGAAAAAACAATTACATGCATCCCATTAACCCTGGCTGATAATGCCTAGTTTAATAGTATTTACTATTACGCCTCGCATACGTGAAATACGTCATTATGACGTCATAAACGATGGAGATATTTTTGACCTCCTTCAGCGAGCGTAACTTAGGTGGTACGCGAGCACTGCATAAAACCTCGAAATGGTACGTGGGTGAAAAAAGGTTGGGAACCACTGCTATAGTTGGATGCATGACGTAGAGTCGTCACCATTCTTTTTTGATAACGCACGGTATTAGTGAATTTTAGTTGACGTGAATATCGTATACTTGATACGATTAAATTGGTTTATGAAGTTCATGCATGATTTCTAATGTGTTGCTGATCGTGGAGTTGTTTATTAATTCTATCAATTTCGAAAAGACGTCATTGAAGTACGTCAAAAAGTACTTTTCACTTAACTTGACATAAAAGCATTATACCAACACTACTACTCGAGTAAGTGAACGAGTCTCTGTAATCTACTTGAGTAACCCATAAAAGTAGAAGTATTTGGCTGGTGATTATACCTCTATCGTTAAGGGATGTGATAAAGGTATGTATGCGGATTGATAAATAGAGCTATGAGTCAAAAATGTTTGCGAAATAATGACATATACCAGTGCTTTTCAACCTGTGTGACGGTTCGCAGTGGTGCGAATGAAAAATATTTGCAGTGCGAATGACGAAGGTGGTGCCAATGGTGCGAATGAAAATCCGGATAAAGTGCGAATGAAAATCGTGATTAATTGTTGATTTTCTCTGAAGTGGAATAATTCAAATAAACCTAATAGGAAATTTAAGGGCGGTGTAACTTTTGTAGTTGCGACGCAATTGTAAAAACTTAAGACGACGCACCACCAATCGGAGCTCTCACAAGCCGTAGTGAATTAATATTCTCGCACCATAATTATGACGTAACCAAAGGCCTGGTTTGGAAGCTGGTGTAGTGGCAGACATACACAGTATATCAGCCCGTATGAGCCTGCGGCAGGCTGGAAAAATGACTTTCTGCTCTCTTTCGCTAAACAATCATCATATTTTCGTAATAACTGTTCGATTAGCGCGAGGCACGAGAATAGTAGTAAATACCATTATTACAGACTCATATTTCCAAGTTACTGTAACGCGAATTTTGACCCCTTTAAGGGTTGTTAAAGTATTGACCGCAAAGGGTATAATTTTGGGTCCACACGGTGCCAGAACTATCTGTTAACATGTATGTAATATTTATTGAATTTATTGCAGAAAATCCTGCGATAGTTTTTACGTATCCAAGGTCATTATCTTGGGTAGCCTACTGTAGCCGATAAGCGAGACACACAGAAATATGACTTGATCCTGAGAATCTGCCGACCTTTGGTTTGAATTCATGATGAGATTTGTCCGAATGGTTTTTAGGAAAACATGGACGAACACCGCTGGTATGAACTACTATAGGGGTGTTCAATTAGCGAGTTCAGGCCTGTAAGACTCACTCATTTCGAGGCCAACCCCTTCTGCGTCGGGCGACATGAAGGCGTAAATTTTTGGCGAACAAACCGCTGATAAAATGCGGTGCCAAAAACATAAGCGGCGACAAAACCACGGTCATAAAATGATCAATGCTGGATGGTCAAACCTTTCGAGATGGATTGGACATCGCAAGACGCGAATTTCGTGGTTCTCACGAAAGTGACGACATTTTATTTTAGTCAACCAGCCACAATATCGTGGAAAATTTACCATTTTCCATATTTACCTCAGTATTCTAAGTTTAAAAATTTTGAAAAAGTGTCCTCCGATTCCAAAATATGGCAACCCAAGCCTACTCTCCTTGACCGTTTTGCACCTTATATTCCAAGACACAAGGCAAAAGCCTCAACACAAACTTGTGGGTTTTTTCATCCTTTCGACAAACTGGAGCCTTCGTGTCAGCTCTCAAAAACGAATTCTGCCGGCAAGCATTTTTCACTCATCAAAAATACGCTGTATTTTGGGTAGAAGTGCGGAACAGATTTTAAGACGTGGCCATCCAAGCACTAGTGGACGTTCTTCTACAAATTCCAAACAGGTTCTCTATCTAGTCAGAGGTAACAGCCAAGTCTATATAGAAGTAGCGCCATCATACCCAATGAATTTTCAGTGTGTGTAATGTACTTAAGTCAGCAGTTTCAAAAACAGGAGTCGGCCGAGGGATCGGATAATATTTGCAGATAATAGGAGCTATCAACTTTCGAAGCTATATCTTCGTAGATATTGCAAAAGACTATCAATACTGCAAGTGAGCGGAATCTTCAAAAATAGATTCATGCAGTTACCGTTATATACGTGATATTTTACGAGGCTCCAAAGACACTTTCATAGAAGAAAATGACGAAAGCTCAACTAGGAATTATTCAATAATCTTCAAAACTTCAATTTTATAAAGTAAATTATTACTTCAAACAACTGTTAGAAAGGGGAATAGTCTAAGATTGTACTCACTTAACTGAATGGTGCAACTAGGTAACACTTCTTTCAACTTGCTCTGAACCCGATGACTATTTCAGATGTTACGCAATATTTTCATCAACAGAGCACAATTCATAGGATACATACATCTTTCACTAACAAGTGTTTTATTATCTGTAAATTATTTCTTATTTTAGTGGAACGAGAAAACGATGCCTGGGAGCGCCTCGACTGGCGATTTTTTAAGAGGTCAGTAGATGTCGCGACGTCTGACCGTTTGTAGAAATGACAGTTGGTATGTATCCTTCAATTTGATGATCGATCTATTCCCATACAGATCTGGTTTCAAACTACAGCATGTAGATATTGCGTTGTGATGTGTGTAATAATTAAATTTGAATACATTATTAATTATTATGATAACGAATAGTGATGTCATAATGATGCCATGTGGTGCGTAGAACGAAGCGTCGTTGAAATAAGCGACGACGTTGTTCATACTGCCAGAATATAATGCATAATAAATATTATTTTTAGGCAGACAAAGTAGAGTGGTTTCGGGGGCTCTGAAAGGCACTGATTGCGAAAATACCTTAGTTTTCTTCAAATTGGTTCTGGTTTTAGTAGCAAAGCATTTGGCTATTTTGACTAATATCTCATATTTTCCCTGTATGGGCTGCATAATAAAACCGCCCAGTCGTATTATCTAGTGCAGAAATTCGATCTACTAGTTATTTTTATACACTGAAGACTGTCTTAAATCAAAATACAGCAACAATTTTACATTTAGGGGTATTGCATTTACCATACTTGGATACTTTCACGGACATCTTGTGTATAATAAACTCTAATCATATATATTTATATATATATATATTTGGGTTGTTCAAAAATAACTTTTTTTCCAGATTTCGGGGATTCACTGATTAAATTGTTAGGTTGGCTAAATAATCGGTGCACACCAAATTGGGTTCGATTCCTACCATTATAAGCCGACGCAGAACAAATTGGAATTTCGAATTTAAAATTAATTTTTAAAATTTTACTGTCAGCCCCGTAAAATTGGTAAGTTGCCTAAAAGAACGATGCATAACAATTTGTGCTCAATTGCAACCGGTAGAAGCGAGTTATTGCAGTTGAAAGTTTTAAATTTGCAAAAATGCCATTGACGAGAGGAAAACCCAGAATCAATAACGAAAATCGCTTATACGTCTGGAATTACGTCAAATGTGTTTTGCATCGTTTTCATAGTTACCTAAACAATTTCAAAAGGGATATAGTAAAATGTGAAAAAAATATTTATTATAATAAATAATAAATTTCAATAGACTAGCTGCGTCTGCCCATAATGAGAGGTCAAGAAATAACATGCAACTAAGTAATTATTAAAAACCGTAAGATGTATCACCATTGATTTTGGGCCCAAAATTTTCGAATTTTCTGTCAGGTAATCTGATCACGTGGTATAAGAATGGATAAATATTCGACAGTAGCCTAATATATCAAGGAACCAGTATTATCGCCGAAATTAATTTATCAAGCGTAAAACTTTTTAGCGCTCCGCCCGACTAGAATGGCATTTTACTAGCATTTATACTCGCGATTTTGTTGATTATAGATAGTAAGCCTATGAGGGTGTTCTGTTGCTATAATTTAAAAACTTTATACGCAAGTTATATCCCAAGAAATCAGTGATGGCACAAAACACCACAAGGGCTCTCCCCGGTGCGAAGTTTTCAGTAGCCAATTTAACACGAGTATATGACGTCCAGATGGGCCATGACGACTCTCCGATCAGACGGAATGCGGCCGTGTGCTATATGTGGATTGTGTAATAAAAGTACGGCCATGACTTGCAAAATGGTTGAACACCCCTGAATTTGGCTCACTTTACGGAATCAGTGTGTTATGTGGTCATGGGTGTACGACTTTCGAGTGAACGTTAAAAGGGTGTACCACAGCGAAATAAGTTGAAGAAGACTGACATAGGTTATATAGCTATCTAATCAGGTCAGTATGGCAACCATTATCGTTCTGTGACCACCGTGACGTATAGTTGGTTACATGCTAGTTGTTTTTGTTCTCTTTATCCATGTTATTATTGGTGGCGAGTAAGGTACTATTACGCTCAACAGCTGTACCACCAATAAAATGTTCGGCGATTGGACATTCCTATTTCAGGGGATCTTAACCAGGGTTCGTAGACCACTTCAGGGTACGAAATACCACATCAGGGGGTACGAGATACATTGTGGAATTAGGCCTATATGCTGTGTAATTTTTTGTGGGCAATTTATTTAACTGGAAAATAGCCTTCGCGCTACGCTCGATTTCATGTGAATGGGCTGATTTTAATTTACGTACCATCGGAAATTGTGTTGAAAATGGACAGGGGCTACGATAAATCTTATTGGAAGTACAAGGGTTACGATCGCTTAAAAGGTTAAGAAACAATGCTATTACTATGACTCAATAATGTTTATATTTAGGTTGTTATTGATATGGTCCAGGCAAATCGAAAGCTGATTCAATTTGACTTTGGCAATGACAGTAAAAATAGCAATAGCCTACTTTTCGCGACTATATCAAAACCCGGATTAGGCTACACCGCTCAAATGCTCTAATATCAGATCAATCTTCAGTAGATTTTAAAATATTCAACATAAGATTGTGGCACGTCGAAGGCCCACTAGATGCAATATTATACCCCGAAGTTTTACGATGTCATGATGCATCCTGTCGCATGATTTCTGTAACTCATTATTTTAACAAATTATGCCTGGCACAAAAACAATTTTATTCAAATGGCCGAAAATATGATTGTTTCCATGTCAAGCGTTTTTTTTTACTTGGGGTATTCATGGTATCTGTCGACTACTATGGTCATTTACACCAGGTTGATATTCTTCATTTTTATTCCGTAACTGCCGACTGATGGCACGGCCCACTTCTAGGCTTTTCGTAAGACACCGCCTTCGCGAATGACTTGGCGAGGAGGAGCCTGGATAAACATCCAACACCTACAGGAATTCTGAGGTCTAGTGTGGATAGTACAATGGTGAATTACATTTTCATCATGTTTGTGGAATTCCTGTCTGTAAGGTTCCGTCAAATAAAGCCTACTTGGAAATTATACATAGAATTTCCCTATTATTGATGCTGCAGCTCGCCACGTCATCAAAAACTAGGAAATTGGCCCGCGCGCACAATTGAGTTTGAGACCTCTGCTTTAAGGTAACAAGAGTTGGCTGCAATTTTACTTTCACTAACTGCGTGTTCTGAGTTGACATGAACCCGTTTATTGGATTGTGTTAGGAAGATACTAGAGAATCGTCTTGCATAAATATAAATCCTCAAGTGAGCGTCACACTAGAATCCACAAAGCTAACATCGTTTTCAACGACACCTCGTTTGGAATTCACTTTCAATCTGATACATGACGGGTACATGATTCGGGAATGCCAAAAAGAGATGGAAAATCACATGATAGTTAATTCCGTTTCACATTTTATATCTACAATATACTTTTAGATAAAATCCTAATATCACCGCAAATCCTCTGCAAAAAGTCATTTGGATTTTGCACGGTATAATTACGTACACGCACATGGTCAATAGCGCAGTGGTATAATCCGCGACTGCAACACCAATGGGTTGTGGGCTCGAGTCCAACCGAGGTCGACTTTAAAATTCCTATGCTTAAGTGTTGGAGGTTTACCTATGCTCCTCCTCGCCACCTCATCCGCGTAAGCGGTGTGTTACAAAAAGCCTAGAAGTGGGCCGTGTTACAACTCGGCAGTTACGGAATAAAAATGCAGCATATCGGCCTGGTGTAAATCACCATAGTAGTCGGCAGACACCATGAATACCACAAAAAGTCAATGTTCATCTCCAGCGTCCGAATAGTTTGCAACCGTCATCAGTTAATTAGCATATACATTTAGAGTTACGTTTCTTCAGACAGCGAGATATCGACGCCGATTCCGATAGCACTGGACTCGATACCGATACCTTCGATGCTGATACCGATAACACCGACGATACCGACGCCGATATCGACGAAGCCGATGCCTTTCAAGACTAAACAATTTCTCATCAACTAATTAGAGATGTGAAAAGCAAAATGACTGCGCTATATTTCAGAATTCAAGCCGACTATATATCGTGCTCGATTGATGCAATGTACAGTTGACGCTTATACTATTTATAATAGGGTTACCACACGACCTCTTTTTTCAGGTTTTTGAAAATGTCCTCCGAGGACCCCCAAATGTCCTCCTATTTGGCAATTCGTCCTCCTTCAGCTTTTCATAGCTACGATAGTGGATAGATTCGAGTAAAATGGGCATATGTGACTCTAAATAGGAAATTCGAGGCTCAAACGAAAGTGACGACCTTTTTTTAGTAAAGCAAGGTAAAGTATGAAAGAAAAACTGTATTTCTGGAGTTGAGCCGGAAAGTTGACTTTTTTTCAGTCAACCAACCAACCACAATTTCGTGTAAAATTTACCACATTTCCGGATTTCACTCCAGTATTCTAAGTTTAAAAATCGATTTGAAAAAGTGTCCTCCTTTCCCGATTCCAAAATATGTTAACCGTAATTTATGATGTGCATTTCACAGTTATGTAACCAAACAGAGTTGCGCGAAGGTCCGCATCTTGGCGAAAACACTACACATATCGATATTTGCTTTGTCACGCGGATGAATGTTTCAGGGCATAATTATTAATTTATTGGAATTCGATAAAAAAAAAGTTGTTTCGTCGTAATTGAGTTGAAGCCAGCGACATGCAGGATTTTTCGTTATTGTACGGGTTGATCCCCCCTTTTATAGGATGAGATGTTTTAGATCAGGGGTGTCAAACTCAAATTGCGTCGCGGGCCGGATTCAAGGCTCCAAATCACCCGCGGGCCGGGTGAGTCAACTGATTCCAAAATTTTACCTTCGACCCTTGCTTTTCACTTAAATATTTTAGTATCATGCATATCTGGATAATAAACGGCTCATAGAAGTTTTATTCTAACAAGTCGCAATACCTTTAATCGCGAACAATGGAATTGGCAAAAATGTTAGGATTGTTCGGCATATTTCCATGCTCCCTTTGCTGTATAGTAGTAATAGGGCGTCAGCCAAGCGTATGCGCTGTGCAGAATACAAGATATTCAACTGTACACGCAGACGTTCGAATTTGGGTTATTATTACGAAATCGCAAATTGGGTTCCTCTCAAAGTCCGGGGACCTATTGGGTAGGAAGTGACACAGCAGCGCGATCATAGATATTTGGATATTGTATAAAGGTCAACATAGACTATGCATATGACTCGCAGTACTTCATTCTCAATGCCTAGTCGATCAGTGCCAAAATGATGTCGGGACCATATTGGGATTCATTCATATTATACCCCTAAATGTTGTATGTAGGTCACCAAAGAGTATGCATATGGATCGCACTACTTCGTTCTCAATATTTGGCGGACAAGTGCCGAAATGATGTCGGGACCATAATTGGTTGCATTCATATTATCACCCCAAATGTTGTATAAAGTTCAATAAATACTGTGCACATGGATCGCAATACTTCATTCTCAATATTTGGCGAACAAGAGCCGAAATGATAATGGGACCATATTTGGTTTCACTCATATTATCATTGTAAATCAGTGGTTCCCAAACGGTGAGGAATTCTCCACTGGTGGGGAATTCAATGGTTTTTTGGTGGGGAATAGACGCATTTGTTCAAAATTATATTAGGTCAGTCTACATATTCACGAAGACACATGCGCAATTACCGTTACCAGTTAACTGCTCTGGAATGTATGCATCGAAAATTATATTGCGTGTTGTTCACAAAACCTCATTTTAAACTCTGGATGGCTAATGATGGCGTCACAAACGCATCCAGCACGACTAGTTTGACGTGAAATAACGCTTTCGCGAAATTTTAACCGTTACTGGTATCGGTTCACAATACGTTTTATTTTGCAGTTATAAGGGATTGTCTTGCGTACTGGTGTGGTTTGGTGTCTTGTGTAGTCAAACCAGCAAATAGCTGCTCTGTGATGAAAAAAGTGTTGGGTAGTGGGGAACAGAACCGTAACTGCCGCACCCCAAACCCTCCAATTGGGGGGGAACGAGCTCGAAGGGGCCCAAACTAATTTCCGAATTATCATAAATTATAGAGTATTTCTTTGAAAATTTATGCAACTTTTTCAAAAATTTTTCGTGCTGGAGGCGCGATATAATATTGCCGAATATAATGATTATTGGGTACCCTTCCCCAACGAAAATACGTAGCTTTTATAGAAATGGATACTTCGGCGTCGGCGATTACTGCGCGCTTACGCACCAAGACATATGAAGTTAGGTCATGTAACACGCGACTCTGAGAAGTGCGCCAGAACGATCAGCAGCGAGGAGAGCTTGGACGGGAAGGAATGCCATTGTGCCAGAGGTGGTCAAAGTAGTCACAAAAGCTACTCAAGTAGAAGTAGAAGTAGCGACGAAAAAATCTACTCAAGTACAAGTAGAAGTACTTCTTTCATGAGCAACCTAAAACTACTTGAAGTAGAAGTAGAATTGACTGACTTTAAAAGTACTCAAGTAAGTAAGTAGTTGTGAAAACGATCCTGATTGGATGGATTATAAAAAGATGCAAATTGAGCTATGTGATAGGTGACGAGCTTGATTCATATTTATGCATACCAGCAGGTATCCAATTTTTGATAGCATAAGCATTCGTCCACATCATGGGGTGAAAATGATAGTATTGATAAGGAAATGCGATACTAATCCTCTGTTTTCTCGAACAACGCGTTTTTGAAAATAGCATGGTATGGCTCCATCCCCCTATAAGGCCCTAGTTTAGTCGAAGAGCAATATGGAGAAGTTGTATAGGATACGGTGTAAACACTTTGCGCGATTTGTAAACGTTAATAGAAAAAACGGTGGACCGTAAAAATGCAATATTGTGTAGCTTTATTTCCAGAAATTAAAGGCATTACTGCACTTGCTTTTATACTTCAACATGTATGTTATTCGGACAAAAGAACTGATATTAATTATAACTCAAAGTAGGCTATATGATACTGAGAATTGAAAGTGAAATATAAATACTNNTTCTNAAAGCAGAATATNTATTTCATGTTTTNAGTCCAGNAAGTTTCAAGGGTGNTATNCTAAAACACTNTTCCAGGACANGCCATGGACATATATATGCTAGATTACGATATGACAAGAAAATGCTAGATTGCGAAACATCAGTTTCAAACGTTATGATGAGCCATATACTGTGATGAATTATTTCATGGATGAAGGGCGACAATGTGGTGTGAACGGAATCACGCCAACCCTCCACCTAAATTATATTCACCGATACTTTCGTGAAATCGTACTGGTCATAACGTATCCACTGCGCGCGAAGCGCGACGAAAATTCTGTGCTTTACTAAACTTTTATGAAAATTAAATGTAAATACTCCGCGAAAACAGCTCCGAAATTCCTCAGGCTATCTTCCTGATTGGAAGATTGAACTACTTCTACTTGACAAACTCAAAATAGCGAAAAGTAAGTAAGTAGATCACAAAATATTAAGAAGTAGAAGTAGAAGTAGCGAAAATCAGATCTACTTGAGTAAGTATCAGAAGTAGAGGA
>ATSW01012005.1:0-12616 GCA_000444245.1 Botryllus schlosseri | reverse complement strand
GTGCCTGGCAGTCTCAGTGGTGAAATATGACGTGCAACGGTGATGTGACAAAATTATTATCATTTACATTGATTTACGTAAGTTCGAAATATAATGGGACGATAAAAGTATGATGTTACTGAAAGCCAAACAATATTTGTCACCAACAAAGTACAGTTAACCATAACTGGGAGCTTACAATTTGGAAGTAATGAAAATGCATGGATTGATAGTTTTTAGTCAGGCAAATAAGCAGAATGACAATAAAGTAGAATTAAATACGTGTAGCTAACCATTAACTTTTGATACTGTACAAGAGAAACCAAGTTTCAACAACACCGTTTTGCTAGGAATAACTTATTTTTCTAGGTCAGATTATCACACCACTCTGTTTCAAATGAATGGGAAACAACAATAATCTAACTCCTCTTATCCATTGACAAAACAATGATCCCAAGAGCGTATGGAAAATCGACAAACTGCAGTAGAACATACAAGATTATTTCATGAAGCTCGATAACGTTGGCGTGCGGGTTCAGTCGCCTCATGGCCTGGATCTCTCGCAAGTTGTTGACCTCCTCCACCCTGGAAGAAGAAATGTCATAATGAAATAGAAGTTGATTGATATCTGCCAAATCCGATTGATAGTTATCAGCTTGACCAATAGTGTGATCAATGTGAGAGGGTGTTGACTTGAGTACTGTTGGATTGATTCATATGCAGCATAGGAGTGCACTTCTCGGTGAAAATGCTTAAAAGTTGTGTTTGGCATCTACAATAAACTTATACAACTGTAGGAGTAGAAGTAGTTTCTCGGCTATATCTGTATTGTAAATAAATGACGTATATATGGGATTTATTATACATATTATACTATAATTTGTGACTTGATATTGGCTCAAAATTATGAAATCATTCAAACTCTAGTCAGGATGATAATATGTTGTAAATAAAATAATTTCCAGGCGCTATTACCCATTATAATGCTGCTTCATTTTCTTGCATGCGTAGTACGTGCCATCTTTGATGTGCTGGCATTTCAGCACCTCTGAGAATGTCCCTTCTCCTTTTTTTCCCAAGATTCGATATTCTAAACAGAATCGACAGGAATATTTACGGGGTTGAGTAAAATGTTTTTATCTCGACTAAAATTTGAAGGATAATTCAACTGAAAGTAACATAAATTTTAACAAACGCGTGACATTTCTCCAAACAGTTTACGCAGCTCTGAAAAGTAAGGAAATCCATCAGGATAAAAGGAATCGAATTATAACCTGAACTGCAAACAAAAATTTTATGAAGCCTATAGAAGAGGGCAACTGTAATTTGCAATGGCGCAATTTCATCATGCAATATAAACAACCCAGGAAATTAAGTTTAATAGTGACAAAGAATAAATTTAAATCAGGCAGTTCTATAATGACAGCACTTCTGCTACAATAAATAAAATGCATGCAATAGACGAATAAACCCAATTTGAACGAAAATAACTGATGAAAAGATACGTAAATTAATTTCCACGATAACCACATCGATCCACTAACCTTTGTCAATATTTTCAAAATCAGTTCTAACTGGTATGAACATTATTTTACTTTGAAGATATCAGATTTCAATTACGACACAGGACGCACCATACATTCCAACAATAGGTAGCGTACAATGCCAATACGAGTGAAATATGGTCAAGACCTGCGAAAGTCAATAATTTTATAGTAAATCCCAGCAAATTAGTATTCTTAATCTACAAAAGAATTTTACTATACACCCAGCCGCCAATAGGGCAATGGATATCGTTATACAAAGAAATGAAATTAATTTTTGACTGTGGCCTCTGACACCCAGGGAAGTTCACCACTGGTTAATTCCAGAGGCCATGCATATACAATGTACACTGGTAAATTAAGTTCAATCTAACATTTGGGTACATTCAAGATAGCTAATTGCTGGAATTATTTTTACTTTTTATTCATGAGTGATTCTGTTCCGTGGTTCAACGGGCATTGTAAAAGTGGGCCTCATACCTTGCCAGATCGAGAATCACTGGCATACAAGAAAGTGGTCTTATGGGTTAAAACTCACAGAATCCAATAATACTCATATCCGGGTCCGACTGAAATTTGTAGAGCACTATACCATTACTTTTTAAGATCTTTACGAGATCAAGTTTTGATACATAGAAAAGGTGTTGTTATTGTTATTGTCCCCGCGAATCATATCAAAATAATGAAAGTGGCAGTTCTTCTGAAATCGCTGGCAAAAATTTACTACTATCATTTTACCGCATATATCCCATCTCAAATAAGGAACACTGAAACATTTTGTGAGATAGGCTACCGCAACGCAAATTGTAAATAAGATCTTGTCAGTACTGAAATATGAATGGCAATAATATTGGAACGACGATGCATAGGATATTATATAAAGTTGATTATTTCATTAAAATATACGCGGGTAAGCTATATGACAGAACTGCAGGCAATATTTTCAAGGAATAAGAAAACGATTCACAAATTCATCAACAATTGTCCACTGCGAATGGGTTGAATTATTGAATAGGCTATTAATGGTTTAAGACCTGTATTCTGATTCGATAGCACACCATGCAACTACACATGCATCTATGGCAAATCAAGTACAATAAGGTATGACTATCTAGAATTCTATCGCATAAACAGCATTTCAAAAATTTGAGAGCAGGCTACTTAGTCAAACTTTAAAGTTGAGTGTCATCAAGAGCTGAATAGCCTGATGTCATTGTCTAATTGATAGGCCAAAAGTACGCCCAATTAACATTCTGATATCGACGCAAGCTTCCTATAGTAAAATTTGAAATTGTGTTTGTACAGTAAAACAGTTCATTCGTTTGTTTGTTGTGATAGAATAAAAGATAGGGAGGTGTCAAAAGACCTGAAGTAGTCTAAAAAATCAGAAACCTACGAAACTCAAACTGAGTCTAATGAGCCTATAACATAAAGCGATACCTAAAGTTGTTTATTCGAATATGGCATGACAAATAGCCTACTAAACTACCCTACTGCTTCATACAGATTTCATCCGTTTTCCTACCTGAATTAACTAATAGTTGCAAGGGAACTTTTGCAGTACCAGTTTGATGTGATAATTTGAAGTAGGGCTAGTCAGGTAACTTAACATAAAGTTTCCAAAGATGAAATTCACTCACAACCTACTAGTCATATTAAATCGGCAATCTGTAGACTAGAGATAATTACTGTGCCACACCACACAAGAAATTACCAAGCCAGAAGGTCTAGAACGTTTGAATCACCACTGCACAACACACGCCATTCCTATACTAGAGACTTACTGTGCATTGCAGCTTGTGGTTATAATGATTTCAGTAGCCAACAGGTCGGCATTCAATTCATGCTGACTGCTAATATTTTGATTATGACAAGTTTACTAACAATATCGTCTTCCCAATTCCTTAATAAATGTAATGAAATTGCCTACATTTGAAAAAGTGAACTCCCATTAGGTTATCAAGAATTTTCGGGATGCCGATACTGGCGATATACGGTAGCCTACATATTAGGCCTAGTGATAGTTACACTGAAATATACACTACCTCTCATCCAGAGCGGAATTGGTGGCAACGTCACGCGCAACTTTCCGTTTAATTACCTAATTATTTAACGCAAGAAACCCTTCTGACACGCGCGACTTATTGCTGAAAACAGCCAGTTTCCAGTCTGGCCTCGCATTGACCAAAATCACAATCGAATCGGCAAACAGGTGCCATCAGTATCGGTACCTAAACACTACGGTAATATCTTGCTGTAACACGGTTAAAATGACCACTTCCAAAGCTGTCTGACAGTAACCAGCTTTAGAACAGCATTCGAGCGGTAATTAGAATAGGACTGTATCTGTATGTATATCTGTTTTGTTCTAGATATCGAAACCCTGCCACAAAGTCCTAAATTCCCCGCGCAGCATCAGTTTCCATGGATGATAGAAAAATCTGCACCATTGACACCTTGCGGCGGTAATGCATTATAATGAGTGTTCCGGAAGTGGGTCGAATTCAAAACCTATCATATGGTTCCATTGATCGTTGTGAGAGCATGCTCATTGCTCACTCCCCACAGTGAGTATATAGACTAGCAACTCTCACTATCTACCGAATTTAAGTGCAAGACGACGCACGGTTACCAAATACGTATGACGCCAATAAAACTAGAAAAGGCCTAACCATGCTGGCGTCAATAAAACTAAAAAGTTTTGAGGTGTTCACACAGAGCGGGAATGAGCTTGAAATATGATATTTTCCGTTACCAGCATGCAGCATCACATTCAAAATTATTCACTGCTATAAGAACATTGTGCGTTCAGATTTAGCACACAAAACCACGATTATTATAAATCTCTGTGATACAGGGGTCCGCCAATGTATTTTCATAATATATAATAGGCCTAGGCCAGGGGCGGTTACTTCTCCAGTCTGCGGGTCGGATATCGGAAAATTAAGTACTTGGCGATCCGGATTGCTGAATCGATACATTATTCGCCCATTTATTCACATCTACACGGAATAAATCATAAATCGTATGTAATGAATGTATTTTAACGACAACAATGTGACTTCAAAGCCATTTCTCGCTTATGTGGATTTGAGAACAGCATCGTCATACACGCGCCGCCATGTACGCTTCTCTCTTAACTATTACCATAGAGATAGTGTAATGGTTACGCGCCCGACTTCCCGAGCGGTAGGTCGTGGGTTCGATCCCCGGCCGGGTCATACCAAAGACTCGAGACTCACGCGGCCTCCTACGAGTATGTAGACGAAACTTCTGGGGGCTAAGCCCCCAGAGCCCCCTTTCGGCTTCGAGGTACGCTTAAATGTGGAATTCTAGCTCCAGAGCCTTCTTTGATCATTAGGGCTGTTCAAAAATAACTTTTTTTCCCGATTCAAGCCGGTCACCTCTTAAATCGTCAGGTTACCCTAAAAAACGCTGCACACCAAATTTGGTTCAATTCTAACAAGTATAGGGCTCCGCAGATCCAATTTGAATTTTTTAATTTAAATAGGAAAATTAGAAAAAAAAATTTCAAATTTTTGTGTTAACCCCATGAAGTTGTTGAGCTGTCTTCAGAGACCATGCAAAACATATTTGACTCAATTCCAACTAGTAGAAGCGGAGTTATTGGAGTTTTTCGTTGATAATCCTCGGATTATCCACCAATCAAATTATTATAAAAGAAGTCACTCGGTTAACTATAGCTCGTGTCCTCATGTTGAAGATGACATGTAGCGTGAAATAATAGAATAGCGATACAACTGCAGCAGGCTAAATAGACCACAGTAATCTGGAGATATCGGCTGACATTAGTAATAATTGGCCTAGTCAAGGCTTGAGCCAGGCGCTAGATTAGGCCATATCTATTATTGCACTGTGCAAGTGTGCATTGTGCAAGGATAAACTACATCAAAACTAAGTAACCCTGCCGCCTGCAGACACGTGATGCGTATCGGGATATGGCACTTTTCTAACAAATACAGAGATTTGATGATGATTGACCCATCTGTACGGAATAATCTTCTTGATTGGTATACGGATTTACACGTCTATTCCCTATAATCCTTGAAAAAGGGCGCTTAGACCAAATAGGGGTCCGTCGACGAGGAGGCCCGGGCGACCGCCCACCGCACCCACCCCAAAAGCCACCACTGCGTAAGCCCCACTCTCGCACGCTGCGCACATACGTATATAATAACATACACTCACTAACAGTTGACGTATTAAGCAAGCAGTGGGGAATCTCGGCAGATTGGGGCCGCGGGCCACATTATCGTGTAAGATGGGAGACTGTCCGCGGGCCGGACAAAATCCCGTCGCGGGCAGTATGTTGCGCGCCCCTGGCCTAGGCTGACATATTGTATGGCAGAGTCTGCAACGCCCGCACGCGTGCCATTTGTGGCATGCGATGTGATTTTTCATGGCACGCCGAATGATTTGACGCACACGACGTATTATAAAAATGTTTTACCAAAAAGTGAAACAGAAGTTTCTAAAATGTACAAAGCTCGTAAGCGACCCAAAATTATTTCGTAATTCAACTTATAATAGAGTCTTTTGGGGTAGATTTTTCTACGAAAGAACGGCAACCTAATATCGTATAAAAACCGTTTGGATGCTTTAGTCTTGGAGCGTGCACTCTGCCGCCTGTGGGAACCAGTGATGAGCACCGGAGCGGAGTCGGAGCGGATTCGGAGCGGAGTTTTGCCGATTTTGTGACATTCGGAGCGGAGTCAGAGTTTACTACAAATATTTTTGCGGATAATTTCGGAGAATTGTAACTTCTGTCTGCGATATATTTGGATAGCTCTGACCAGAATACACTATTGATTATGATTACAAACCAAAACACAGACAGTTGACACCTTGTAAAGTTGTAATATAACGGGTAACATGCAAAAATGATTGCCAAGTGCATAAAAATCAGCTATCTGCACTGCAATTGGGGACTGGAGAGTAAACAAGACTATGAGGCCAACCCTATTATCACATGTACCATGTATAGGCCTACCATGTACCATGCTTGCCACTGTTTCGGATACTCGACGAGATTCTTCGGAGTATCTCGGAGTCTGGGATTGAGCTCTTCGGAGTCGGAGGGAGTTTTCCTCAGACACTAAAGTTGTCGGAGGGATTCGCAGTCTCGAAAAGCACNATCCGCTCATCACTGGTGGGAAAGCGACTATGACATGAACAGGGATTTCAGCNCTGGGCNTTACCATTTCCGTNGTCGGAGGTTATTCNGGATTCCTCGTACCAGTGTNACTGGTCTTACGGCGTCACAAAAATCCCAAAAATAGAGACCCGATAAAGAAAGAAAAAAGAGTAAGAAGAAGCTTCTAAAAAAAGACCGACGAAGAAAGAATAACATCGAAGAAGACGGTGACGTCGGGCAATAGGTCGAGTTGGATGCCAGTTTAAAAGACCCCTTCTGGTTGGTCATTCGGCATCCCACTACTGTTCATTACATCGCATTGTGTGACTTGTATATCGCAACGTACATTGTGTGTGTAATGTGTGTATGACTTCGGCAGATGAAATTATAATCGATCGATTATAATCGACGATTATTGGTTATTATTGGGCAAAGACAATAACGGTTTTGGTTTGGGGCAACGTCCGAGATTCCAAACTAGATACGAAATTGTTGAAAAATAAAGCACCCATGCAATACACAGACAAGCAGCATGTCATCTAGATACGTAACATTTTCGTACATTGTAGTGAAAAATATTCTGCGGATTATCTGTCAAGTAAACAATTTGCATTCGTCTTTATACATTGGCGTGAACTAGGGTATTTGCATCAAATGAGCCGCTGACGCTGACACAGCTACCAGAGTTATTTTGTAGAAACATCTTCGGATTTATATTTCAGCGAACACGCCGTCGACGAATTACAGTTTGATGACAACCAAAGATGTGGTGGTTAAAACATTATGTTATTCAGAAAGTAATTTTGGGAGAGTCCAAACTTATACCGCTGGATCAAAATTCGAATGGTACCAAATCAAAGTGAATATATGTCATGCAAATATATCAGTCTCGGGTTAGAATGACCTAACACCGCCGGCTATGGGTAAAGGGTGGAAATGAATTTTTAGTGAGAAAGAAACAGCTTTATTCAGTGTAGAATTGCATTCAAAAATAAAATGCAGGATGCAGCGATACGATCTTTAGGGACTACTGCGGATCATCTAGTCAGCTGCATTGATGGAGTACAAAAGCGTCTTACAAGTCGAGTCTCGCGTCAAGAATCCAATTCATTTTCTCGAAATTCACGGCTATTCGAGTGAACAGAATTTCAAACAACGCTTCACAAATTCGATTTAGTATTATATTAAGCGATATCAGAAAAAATTAATAATCTCCTACGGCCGGATTTATATATTTTATTTTGGGGGATGCATGTGAAAAGCTTGAACACTCGTCAAATCTTTGGACCAATGTTTCGAATTCGCCATATTTTGTTTCGAATAAAAATGCATACTTTCATACTTTCGTCATGCTCCTGATAATAGTCTTGAACGCATTGACTGATATTATCAGAAAAGTGCTAATTATTATTTGATATAAAATCCATACACAGGGCAAAATATTTCCTAGCACCCGAACCCGATTAGAAAACGTTGCAATTAATTTAAATTGGTGCAGTCATGCTGCTTTCCTCGGAAGTACGCGGTATGCAGGGTGGGCGATTATAAATAACCTTTCCAATAAGTGACTGAAAGCTTTTCATTAGGCAGACGCACACAGTTTTAGTAGGACATTAATAATTTTATTCGAGGCTATCAGTAATACACCTGACACGAGTTCCATCAGCTACATAATAGATATAAAGGGAGTGAAAGTAGTAGGCCTACACTTAGTGTCAAATGTCACTCGAGTAAAAGTACAAGGAATTACGTAAAATTATATGTAGGACAAGGGAATTAAAAGAAGGGATTCGCAGTGCTTTTTGCAATAGTAGCAAACTGGTGCAGTAAAAAATCGACTTAAAGTACATGCAGTTTTGGACCATGCGTTCCGGAATTTTGCACGTAAATCGATCCGAACATATTCTAAATCAGTTATACATATTTAATATTTATATTGATCTTCATGAGTAAAGCAGAATGGATAACGGCTCTACAAAAGGGCCATTTCGAAACAAGATGACGTTATAGTAAATACATATGCTATATTGCTACATGTTCCACTGTGANTAAGGCGATATATTTCATGGANATGATACAGATCTATCAAAGAAAAATTTAATCACTGGTTACAGTAAAGAAGTAACTAGATTTNCTTGAAAAACTGGTGAAATAGAAGCCGAAAATGCACATAAACTGCTTGCGAGAGTACTGCAGCTAAAGAAGGAAATTATATGGACAATGCACCAGTACAAGTACAAGTATTTCAGTACTTTGCTACTGACCATGTTTGTATGAAGGTCCGTAGGGACGTGCAGGCAAGAGCTTTTAAAAATTTGACACAGCAGATGGAATAAATTCACATAATATACGGNAANGCTATATGAATGACCGGTAACCTGACAGGAGGAATCTCCNGATAGAGGCCCAGTACNTTTAGAAGACATATGCATTGTCGAACAAGGAAGGACCTTTNGCAATAACGAATTNGCTTCCTTGCCNTGAAATTGGTATTCNGCAGCGTGTCTATAAATATTACATATAGAACNATACGCTATACGTCACAGCTAATAATCATATGACTGTTAGTGATCTGGCACGCAGATGCTCATTATTTTTCAATGAGGAGGTGCATACGGTTTAGTACGAATACGAGGATCGAAAGTNACAATCATCAGAAATCCTTACCGTGAGACCTCAAAGTGTTGGCGAACACGAAGTCGTATCCGGCGCCTGGATTTTGGCGGTGAGAGGCAAGCCCTTTGCCGTAAGTCAATAATTCTTTGTACAAAGATCCCATTGGCAGGTTTTTCTTTTTGCTTGAATATTTTGATTCTACTCCCAGTTGAGACATTGGTAAAGATATCCGAGTATCCTGGCAGCAAACTGTTGTCGACCATTTGCGGGGTGTAGTTCCATCAGTGCATCGGGAGATGACGTAGATCAGCCAATGTAACCAGCATACAGATATCACGAACGCTAAGACTAATATATCTATGACTACTTCATCGATAATACACACTGGTATTTGTAACGGTATTCATATAACATATGCCATATGAATCGTACGCCTCATTCCAGTCGAATTCTATATTTAGCATATAGTATCTAAACCTGCCTGGCTNNGCACCCGATAATCAGATACAGCGAACGGTTCGTTTGATAGCTAATCCTAACATTGNTATTTCCANAANCTGAATACTATCGCCGCTTGTTCGAATAAATTCGAGTGTTGACGGTGGCTTCCACTTCAGAAATTGGAGAGTGTAGATCACCATTTGATTTCGCACTTGTTTTCGTGATCAACAAACCGCTCCTGATGACTCTCAGATGCAAAANAAATACTATATCTCTATAGGCAAACATACGAGATTTCGACAGGATAAATCAAATATCGACATTGGCGGACGAATCCGATATCCAAGCTCTCTCTAATGCTATTATGACCGGTGAATGTTGAGCATATACGATCTATCCTATATTCATCTATATTATAATCTCCATAACTNTAGGCTAGCTGATCTCGTTGCCCTATGCCGGAGTTAATGCAATTTCGATCATGAATTATGCAAGGAAACAACTTTGTGACGGTCTCTTATANCTATAGACATAATACAGCGACGTCGTTTTGCATTATCTTCAAGCTTAAGAACGGCCGCCTTTATATTCNCCANAGTCTCAATTGTTTTTTTTATGCGGTATACTGCCTCTACTGATTCCGACTGTACCTCATAATTTACCGCNATCCGTTCACGTATGCGTGCNACTGGCCTTCACCGGATCGATGAANGTCATTCGTCGGGTATTCTGTCTTCTTGAAATTCATTAGCATAGATAGATAGATCAGTNCCGATGCATTTCGTTTACTGTGAATAGCTTATTTAGGGTNAAGNATATTTTCACTGCGGTTTTAACAGCGCTAAATCGGAAACATTTCNCTACACNGNCAGCATCATCTTCTCGTATATAATTCGACCTCGCTGACTTGACAATAGAAAGATGAGACTATATTCCAAATAATATATGTTTCGATCTATCGCCCGCTCGAAAGTAATGATTTACCCCTCCATTGAATACAATAGCTTCGCTCTGATGAATGGGAATGGNAATCTTGAACAATGGGTATAACTCGTCAAAAGCACGATTATACGAACTGAGTAGCTAAACTCTTGAAAGCGCTATGACTACAATCGTTTTCACCACACTTGAANAGCAGGCTATGGCAACAACGCCACTGGAGTGTCGCAAATGTTCAGTGCTNAAGTCGACGACTTGATATCCTTGCGCGAGATTTACCTTTTGAGGACAGAATCACCCGGCAAGGACTTGATTTCCTGGGGAGAAAGCCTTATNGAAATTAACAAACGGCAGATTCATNAAAACAGAATACCCGTTACTTTATTATACGAAATGACTATCGTCACGAAACTGCTACAAAGGATGNTGTCGTCCNAAAACACCATATAGGAATTTAATGTCTCATCGCGAACAGCAGATCGCGTGTGCTANATTCGTAGCTAATATAGTCTAGTCTACGTATGCGGCTTATACGCGAAAAGNATTAGCATTCTAGCCCAATTGCTATCGAAAATCNTATACAATTTTGGTGNCGATNAAGGCTCGNTAATTGCGACCAGGGATAAACGTTGACNCNTATNCTCCGTCACNGAACTTACAGAAATGATTTGCAAATTTTCATAGCGTGGCACCAGCAGCAATCTCGCCAATTGCAGAGTNANAACCAACTNGAAAATANTCATATTNNCCAAATNATATTATAACTAAAGTTATAACTACACAGTTCTTNTGAATTTATTAGATTACCGCGAAACAATAACTNCATATTGTTAATTTATTCGCTANNAGCNTTTCGATTGACTCGATCATCANTAGCGAACGTNANTATCTTGCCTGTCTGCTAGTTGTTTGTTTTGCTGTTATTACGTCATAGACACAAAACAGTTTCTACATTTCGAATTTGACTCACCCTATTATTGACGTTCGTTACTGTTGGGAGTCAGTCGAAAAGCTTTTACCCAATAAATTAACAATATGAGGTTATTGTATCGCGTTAATCTGAAGATCTGTACCCCAAATGGCTTGTTGAATTATTAGATTAGTATTCGAATTACTAAATTCGCGGAGATCAAATCAGAGTTCCCTCTCGTAAGCATAAGAATGGTAAATGTCTTTACAGCAAGCTTAGCTCGTTTTGTGCAATACAGCCCGCCTGCAGCCCTTTCAGGAAAAGCAAAAATCAGATTAAAATTCAATTTGGAGGAAAGACGAATTTCACGAATTACACTACAATTATAATTAGAGCAAAGAATCATTTTACAAACTAGATCAGGGGCATTTCGCTTCAATTAACGCTAAGTAGTCAGTCAACCAGAATTTTCTAGTCGTCCCGACGGCTTATTTTGAATGCCGTTCAGAAGCAATCCACTGGTGACCTTTCCACTGCGACTCGATCGCTGACCTTATACCTTGTCAGATACAAATACGCGTGTTCGCGATACATACGCTGAGGAATTTTGCAAGGCGTGCCCAATAGGCAGGCCGTGTTATTTTTGGCATATGCCAAAACTGCCAAAAATAACTTATTTTTGGCATTTTTCGATTTTTATTTTTGGCAGTTTTGGCATCGTCCTCTAAATAGATAGTTTCAGCCTCGAATTAGTCACAAAAACGCTTTATTTGGGCTAGTTTGTCAAAAGACACCACAAAATGTGCAGCATCCACTTATAATCAGTGCTAACAAACAATAGGAAGAAGAAAAAACCTAACGATTTCATAGGTTAATAATATCAATCGAAACCATAAAATGTGCAGTATTCATCGGAATCGGTGCCAATAAGCAAAAAAAAAGAAAGAAAAGCCTAACAAACACGCTCAACAGCTGATTGTTACAGCTGTTGAATAGACTTAAATCGTTTGCACTGTAACAGTGCTTCCAAAC
>ATSW01012004.1:0-13969 GCA_000444245.1 Botryllus schlosseri | reverse complement strand
GGCGCTGGGGGCAAGGTTAAGAACCACTGGGTTAGGGTTATGGTTGAGGTTAGGATATATAGGGCTATAAGGGTTAATTTCAGGGTTATGCTTGGGTTTGGGATATATATAAGGGTTAATTTCAGGGTTATGCTTGAGGGCAGGGTAAGTTTTGAAGTGCCCCAAGCTCAACTGGCGTTGCTCATTGTGACGCATGTTCATATGTCGTGCAAAGGTACAAAACAAGATCATGGGGTCAAACAGACATAATTTTTGTCAGAAATTCATCTCTAACAGAAACCAAATATGGTGGGTGAAAGAGAGCCTCAACCAAATGAAAATGTAACAACAGAGATTTATCAAGTTGACAACTTCCAGAATACTGTACTATGTAAGCTACATAGTGTACATCAGAATACTAGTTATAACAGTAGAGTACAATGAAAAATAATACAAAAAAATTCCACCGTCACTCAAATGAATGAAAGTTTACGTCGGCTGGGAAGTCATGTAATTGGCTATGGTGGACATGTTCATTCAAAAATCCGACCTACTCATGAAGCGAGTACCATATAGCGATACGGTAGTACCATATACATCGGTGGTTCTTAACCTTGTCAAATATTGCTAATCGGAGAGGAGAATTCGGGATGTGTACAATCTGTACATCGATCTCGAACTAAATGCTTTGATCCCGAAAATAGCACATACAATTATAACGTTAATTAGTCGAGTGGTCAAATAGTGAAGTCCCAACCCGAAACCGGACTTCGACCACTTATCCATCGTTTTTTTTACTACAGCCCTTAAAATAGAAGGCGCCAGACCCAGGCAATTTTTGAAAGGGGGCGCTGGAGAAAAAAAATTCAAGAACCACCGATACAGCCTACATAATAAGCAGTTCTCTGGAATATGATATCTGATCATTAGGCGCTTCGCAGTATGAAGAGCTAGCAAGCAATTTCGAGTTACACAATAAGAGCACCCACCCACAATCAGCAGCTTTGTAAAATCCACCGGAGCATTTACAACACCACCATGGATCTCCATGTGCAACACGATAAACACCAAGTTCTTTACATTGTTCCAAACTGAATTCTTGCACGGCCTCCGGATCTCGGCAGTGTGTAATCTGCGCAGTCAGAGCCAGCAACTAGAAACAAATGCCAGTATTGATTGAATATACAACGCCGAGTAGGTGGTGACACTTAGGGCGTAGTTCTTAAAGTTAGCTAATCCGGGAGCTAATCGTACTTGATGTATACCAAATCTATTTCTTGGTTGGTAAGACAATAAATGACCCATAATATAGAAATATAAAGTAGTCTAGGTGAAACGTACCCGAAGCTATGGTGGTATAATCAAGATTTTTCATGTTTTATGGCATAAGCAAACAAAATACGGCAATTATTTTCAAAGGACACAAAAATATTTTCTTTGTTATAGTATAATCGACACGTAAATCAATCAAACTTTATGGTCTCCGCCAGGGCTGTAATGACTCGACTCGAGTCACGATTTTCTGATGACTCGACTTGACTCGAGTTATTTTCTCAAAATACGGAAAGGACTCGACTTGAGTCAATATGTGTATTGACTCGACTTGGACTCGAGTCATTACGCATGACTCGAACCAAGTCATATGACTCGAGACTCATACGGCCAAGAGCGACGTTTCATTGTAATTTCGAAGAGTAGTAAAGTATAACCACTCTATTGGGAGTTCGTCTATTGGTACTGGTACTTGGAAATGCGACCAGAAACTAACAAAAGTGATGGAAATTAGTATATTATAAATGCGAACCATTCGATATCACCAAACAGAGTTATAACAGTGGGTTTAACAAAACGTTATCTGGAAACTGAGCACAGTGAGCAGTCAACCCAATGACTTGGATTCGGACTCGAGTCATAATACCATGACTCGAACCTCTGCTCAATGACTTGGACTCGGACTTGACTCGGTGACGAATTGAAAATGACTCGACTTGACTCGAGTCAAAACTAAAAAAGTGAGATTGACTTGTGACTCGGAGCCTTGTGACTTGGTTCCAACCCTGGTCTCCGCCCATAATTTCACAAAAGAAAGTGTCCCGATTGGGTTATAACCAAGTCACAAGTCAATCTCTGTTATAGTGATACTGTTATAGTTTTGACTCTCGAGTCAAGTCGAGTCATTTTCAGTCCAACACCGAATCCAAGTCAGTGAGTACCGGGTCGAGTGTTCACTGTTCAGTTGTGAGTTCAAACCACTTTTTCAGCTCTGCTCGAGTGATATAGAATGGCTAGCATTTACAATATAGTAGTTTTTCTCAGTCTTAACAGTTTCGGACCCTATTTTCCAAGTACCACGACTGACAGACCAAATACAAAGAATGTGGTACCTTTACTATTCTTTGAAGCTACAAATTAATGTCTGTCTTGGCCGTCGTAGTCTCGAGTCATGCACAAGTCAAACAAATTGACTCGAGTCGAGTCACAATTTTCTGATGACTCGAGTCATTTTCTCAAATACGGAAATGACTCGCATCGACTCGGATCAATATGTGTATTGACTCGACTTGGACTCGAGTCATTGCGCATGACTCGAACCAAGTCATATGACTCAGGACTCGGATGGCCAAGACCGACATTGTAATTTCGCAGAATAGCAAAGTAACCATACTATTGGGATTTCGTCTAATGGTACTGGTACTTGAAAATGCGACCAGAAACTGCTAAAAGTGAGGAAAATTAGTATATTATAAATGAGAACTATTCGATATCATCAAATAGAGTTATAAAAAGTGGATTTAACAAGACCTTAACTGGAAAATTAGCAGTAAACACAATGACTTGGACTCGAGTCATAATTCCATGACTCGGACTTGACCCTCTGCTCGCTGACTTGGATTCGGACTTGACTCGGAGGTGAATTGAAAATGACTCGACTTGACTCGAGCCAGGTGTAAAAGTGAGATTGACTTGTGACTCGGAGCTTTGTGACATGGTTACAACCCTGCTCAGCACACTACAATTAGTTGTGACAATGGTATCTTGATCCCACCCTGAGGTAAATTTATACGTGAAATTCAATTTTAAAGACTCTACCAATCATTTTTCAAAAATTTCACTTCCACATTAAAATATTGAGTCATTTATTTAGAGTGGTCAAGTAAAGTAGTCAAAGTGACCATTGGTGATACTTGAAAACCAGCAGAAATAAGTCCTTAAATTTCAAGACCTGTAAAACTACTTGAAGTAAAAGTAGAATTGAGTGGTCTGAAAAGTACTCACGTAGGTTGAAGTAGTAAATTAAGACAAGACTCTGAAGACATATGTTCGTTAAATGAGTTCAAAATATACGGATCTACGTGACAAATGCAGAATATCTATAGCTTCTAATAAAAGGGAATTATTAACAGTATCACAATCAGAAACTACATCGACCAGCAGGGTTGTAATGACTCGAGTCACAATTTTTTGGTGACTTGACTTGACTCGAGTCATTTTTGCGAATGCGTAAATGACTTGACTCGACTTGTACTCGAGTCATTGTGCATGACTCGAACCAAGTCATATGACTCGAGCCTAGGACTGCGAAGACAGGCATTTCATTGTAACTTCAAAGAATAGTAAAGTCAACACATTATTGGTATTATGTCTATCAATCCTGACACTTGTAAACAATGTCAAAAACAGTTGCAGAGTTGGAAAAGTGGGTTGGACCGGATTGAACTCAAAACTGAACAGTAAACACCATGACTCGGACTCAACCCTCTACTCACTGACTTGGACTTGATTCAGTTGTGAATTGAAAGTGACTCGACTTGACTCGAGTCAAGACTATAAAAGTGAGATTGACTTGTGACTGGGAACCTTGTGGCTTGGTTAGAACCCAGAAGTACTGTCCTTATTGTGGATGCACTGTCCTCGTTATACACACGTCTGTGGTTCATATATTCGGGAATGATATCAAAATTTGGATAGCGATTTTGTATTGATTTTAGAATGTGCAAACACTTGAAAATTTGGATTTGGAATAGGCCTACAGATTTGGATTTTTTGTGTGGTGTGTTCTTGATCAGTTATCGCGATCAACATCTGTTCATATTGATACATCTTTAAAATTAGGATATGAAGTAATATTCAGATAGCCTATGTGATCTGTATTTCTATGTAATTATGGAATATAAGTAGTAGTAAAGTAGTTGAAGTAAAATTTGGATGTCGATTTTGGAACAATGGACCAAACTTTAAAATTTGGATTTTAATTTAAAATCGAATGACATATTCATATTGATATAAACCCGAATATTTTCGGCTGACACTCATCAGGGACAATCGTCAGCAACTAGTATTAGCGAAATGGAAATAACATTGTCAACAATCATATCCCCAAATATAACATCACCGTTACCGGCACGGCATAAACATTCAAATAATCGAGGTGAACAGATAGCTCAGTATCCATGTACTATTTTTAGATGATACATGAGCTCCTTCTGTTGACACAAACTAGATTGGCGTATGACAGGGGCCCTTATTGTGCATTCAGTACTACAGACCCTGGAGGAAAAGTGAAGTACTGAAAACATTTGGCTGCAAGTGCATAGGCTTGATCCACCATTTCATTTAATCCGATCCTCTTGATATTCGATCAAATAGCTATGCATATCAGCCAATATTACTGAAATTTATACGACCTCCAGAATTACGCTCTTAATCGACAGTCTTACTAAGATAACTCAGACAACTAATATCTTGTTGTAACAGAACCGTATCATTACTTACCATAACGAAAACTAATGTTGCGCAATTAGTCATTTTCGAATTAGTTTACAAAATTGAAGTTCAACTCGTGTCAAACAATTACCAGCACCCTATTTTCAAAGATGATCGCGAAATGATGTTGCAATATGATGACAGGTGTTCTTGTTGCAATAACATGGCGCAATACTTTAACAAGGTTATCATCACATAAAATATGCAAAACTGTACTCACTGACGAGTAGATAATACTAGATAGGTAGCAGCTGACGTCACGCATCATTGACCAAACTGAATATCGGTATTTCATTCGACGTAGCTACTAGCTATAGCAGCTGGTTCATTAGCAGAGATCATGTAGTTGTAGAGACAGTTCTATTTAATGGAATTACAATAATAAATAGAATACAAGGTGCAGCGATACGATCATTAGGGTCTCGCGCGGATCATCCAGTCAGCTGCATTGATGGAGCACACAAAAGCGTCTACTACTACAGTGCTTTTCAACCTGTGGGATGGCACGCACAATCGCACATGCGCGGATGAAAACATTTGCAGTTCGGATGACAAAACGTGGTGCGAATGAGTGCGGATAAAAATACGGATGAGTGTGGATGAAATTCGTAAATATTTCGTACTTTTCCGATGTGGAATAATTCAAATAAACCTAATAAGAAATTCAAGTGCAGTGGCTCCTTAACTTTTGTCATTGCGACCCACTTGTTTGACAACGTACCACTAATCGTAACTTTTACAATGACTTTCTGCTTTCGTTCTCTGAACAATCATCCTATTTTCGTAATGAAGGTTAGATTAGCACAAAGCACGAAGATAGTAGTAAATATCATCATTACTGACTTGCATTTGCAAGTTAGGGTAACGCAAATTTTCCCCATTTAAGGGTTCTTAAAGTATGTGTCGCTAAGGGTATAATTTTGAGTCGCCACGGCACCAGAGCGATCTCTATATATGTATATGTAATATTTTCATAATTTCTTGCAGAATAATTATTGCGCGCCATTGCCTGCGGATGGTTTTCACATATCCATGGTAACTATATGTTGGGTAGACTATTAAAATTGTAGCCAATAAGCAAGACACGCAGAAAATATGACTTGATCATGAAAATCTGCTGACCTTTGTGATACACAAATTGTTTTGAATTCATGACGAGACTTGTCCCACTGGTTTCTTTGGAAAACACCCTTTTGCTTCGCGGGACACATGAAGATGTGAAATTTTCGCCAGCACACCGCTGGGAAAGTGCGGCGCCGAAAAGATCAGCGGCGGTAAAACTTCGACCAAAAATGACCGTCCAAAACTTTCGACATTTATATGCTCCGTCATCGAAATGGTCGGCACCGAATCGAATAGTCCCATCCTTTCAATCTAATAGCAGGCAGACAGTAGTGCAAATGTGACGCGCAGATGAATATAATTCACCCCAATTTGAAATCGCGTGCGTCAGACATGTTTCGTATAGCTGTGTTGCGTACAATTGTTGTGTGCGCGCTCTATGTTACACATGCCCGTAAAATCGTAGCATACTAGAATTAAATAGTATAGCGCAATTGTATATTGAAGTTCTGTACCTCCAAGAAGCTCTTCACATACTAGAATTAAAAAATGTGCGGCTTTGGTCGGGAGATGCTACGTAACCTTAGATTTTGGTCGCAGTCTAAAAAGTTTAGGAACCACTGCATTAATGTTACTGAACTACTGTTAGGAAGTTTCAATTTATATTGAGCTGAAGTCGCCGAACGTACGTTATCGTGACTTTCTTTGCTCTTCTCATTTACTCACGAAACAGTCAAGGGAAATTTTTTAAAAAAAGTTGCAGCATCGTGTCATAAGTGACGAGCTCTAATGTGCCGGCTTTTCTTGATAACTTCGGAGATTATTTCCAAACCATCATGCAGGAGCACCAAAACAGACATGTGGATTTTGTACCCCTTCGACTGGAGCCTCCTGGGACCTTTGTGTCCTACTCTTAAAATCAATTTGTGCCAGCAACCATTTTTCACTCGCGGAAAATACGCTGCATTTGGGATAGGAATACTGGATTGTTCTTACGACACAATGAGATTAATTTCTGTTATTTCTATTCTTCAATCTAGAAATGCATCTTTCGTTTATTTGAAATCAAAAAAGAGGCGTTTCTTACACGATGTATGATTTAACATCATCATGAAAACTAAATGATGCAACACATATTTCATCGTACTATTGAACGCAAGGAACATTACATACAGTACAAACTTGAAAGAATGTCTTCATTAAATGCAAGTAGGCCTACTATATCTGGTCAATGTTGTTTCAATATTTGGAAAGGCATCTTTCGTATAATTGAAAATAAAGAGAGGTTTCTTAAACTTTCTGCGGACTATAACATCATCATGAAACATAGTGTTACAAAAGCATTTGATCACATTATTGACTGTAAATTAAATTTTCATGAAAATTACGTAGCATAATCGTTTTTAGTCTTTTCACAATCTTGTGCGAAACTTCATCTCTGAGTAGCGCAGGACTTTGAAGGATGAACCATCATACCACCAAATTCCCTTGTTCTGGGCTGTTTTGTGGAAATTTCCATTCAGATTGCTGTTGGCACAGTCCTTATACCACCAGCCTCCTTCGTGGTAAGAAGCGCAATTCCATGACGAATGAACATCGTGATCCTCGTCTTTGGTCGTGAATTGATAATTGTTATGATATGCGAGACCATCATTACTTGCATTTCCGGAGAATCCTGATACGTGCAGTCTGTAGTTATCGGAACCGGGTCCGATGATGAAATTGCTGAAGAATAAAGAATTGCCGTCAATGTTATGAAATTGAAGCAAAAGGGGCTTGAGAAGATGTCATTGCGATGTAGGAAAAGATGACTCATCTCGAATATCACATTGCTCCGTCACATAATGAATATGACACGATGGTACCTTCACTGTAGCCTATTTACTTCAAGGCTTACTTGGCATTATGATATGATAAAGACAAAGTACCTTCCCTACTTGCTGCCGGAGTGCCAAGGAATATTTTTAAAACGGATAAATCTTGCCTGTATTTAGCAACCCAGTGTGTTCTTTCAGATTGCGTGATCATTTTGATTTCCAATTCCATATTTCCGTCCTTAGTCATTTCATGCAATTTCTCTAGTCCTGTAGAAAAACGTTGTGAAGTGATAGAAGGCGTTGGTTTTGAGACAAATTGCGGTGTCCGGTGAAAATGCAATAGTGCTTTTCAACCCGGTCGTCTCACTCTTCCGCCGTGAAAACAGGCCTTTACAGCAGACCAGTGGTTCTCAACCGGTGTGCCCATCAGACTGCTCAGGGTTGCCACGAGAGAATGTGGTAAACAATGTCGACGTATAACAAAAATTAAGAAATCCAAATTCTGAGTATGACATAGTCGGCGGTTCTATTACTTTTATCTGCTCACGACACGCAATGTACAATGGGATACACTAAACAGATGAGAGAATGTCGAGACGACTAAGTGCGGTCTCTCAATCTGGTATCCTCTCAGCTTTATGACCGTTATAACGGTGTTCGATGTTGATCTTTCTTTTCTCAGGCTTCCTCGCTCTTTTCATTCTCTTCTTTGCATTCGTCCTTGATCGGGCTTTCTCTGGGCCTTTATTTTGCGAGCATGATGTGTAAGCATATCGACATAAGGAAAGAGAATCTCAGATAAACTTTCGACGCCTCGAAACGTGCTACTGCCAAGTATGAAACCGGGGCCTCCATACCGTCAATTCCGCTGGCACGCCAACTCACCCACATGGCCACATGTAGTAGCATTGGGAAAGGTGAAAGCTAAACAAAATGTCATCGCCTGGACAATGTGGTCGTGATGTTAAGGTCTGGCGGAAGGTGTTAACCTTTTTTCTATAGTCACCACCATTAGAATTGGGTAGAACAATGACATGGCGTAATTTGATTACCGATTTCCTTTGTTAATCATCATCTTGCACTCACGGTAGATTACTCATGTTTTTACGTTCGTGGCGTTTCGACATCTATGGTCATTCTACATCAGACCGATGAGCGAACTTTCGTTCCAAACTATTTGTAGAATACCACTTAACTGGGATCGGATGGCGCGGAGGAGCCTAGATAATCCTCCAACAGTCAGAAGGGATTCTGGAGTCGACCTCAGTCGGATCCGTATACCCACAGCTCGTTGATGTTGCAGCGGTGCAACGTAACACTACTACTATCCCCAGCCATTGCCGCGGACTATTTTTCCCGTTCAGAGGGTGCCGCGAGGTCCCAAAGGTTGAGAACCACTGCAATAGACCGATGACCAGTTATCAGATATGGTCAGTAATGTGGTAGGCCTACATCTAGTGTTTCAGGCAACTCAAGTACGTTTGTCTACATCAGAAGTCTCAAACTCAAACGTGCTCGCGGGCCAATTTCCTAATTTTTGATGACGCCGCGGGCCGCAGCATCAATAATAGGGGTATTCAATGTATATTATCCTAGTATAGGCCTTATTTGACGGCACCTTGCAGACATGCATTCCACAAATATCGTGGAAATGTCATTTACTAATTATACTAATCACGTTTGGCACGAAAAAAGCACATTTGCAAATATTTGAATAAAATAGTTTTTGTGCCTGGCATAATTTGTTAAAATGATGAGTTATAGACATTATGCGAGAGGACGCATGATGACATCGTAAAAGCTGACGGGCGGGGCCTACGATAAATTATCACAAAATTATCGTAGGCCCCGTGTCGGGTTATTATAATATTGCAGCTAGTGGACCATAGACGTGTCACAATTTTATGGAGAATATTTTATAATTTATTAAAGATTGATCTGATATCAGAGCATGGGAGCGGTGTAGCCTAGTCGGAGTTTCTGATATAGTCGTGATAATAAGAAGGCTATTGCTTCTGTTATTGCCAAAGTCAAATTAAACCAGCGTTAGATTTTCTTCGATTAATATTGGAACAGATCAATAACAATTTTAATATGATTGTTATTGTTCCATAGTAATAGCATTTTTTCTTAAACGTTTTAGCAATCGTACCCCTTGTGCTTTCAATAAGATTTCCCGTGCCCCTGTCCATTTTCAACACAACTTCTGATGGTATACCTATATAAAAATCAGAAAGCCTATCCACATAAAATCGCGCGTAGCGCGAAGAAATTTTCCCAGCTGAGGGACCCAGAAAATATTCCACAGCATATAGGCCTATTTCCACAATGCATCTCGTTCCTCCTGATGTGGTGATTCGTACCACAAAGGTGCTTCGTACCACGAAGGAGCTACGGACCCCTGGTTAAGAACCCCAGGAATAGGAATGACCAATCGCCGAAGAATCCATTGGTGTTACAGCTGTGGAGCGTACCACTACCCTTACCTTATACTCGCCACCGATAATAACATAGATAGAGAGAAAAAACAGCACTCAAGATGTAACCAAATATACGTCATGGGGGCCACGGAATGCTAATGGTTTCTGTACAGACCAGATTAAATATCTATATACCCAACACAGCACAAGCTGTGGGCTTTTGATATACTAATATTCCCCACGACAGTTTCATAGATTGTTGCGTACGTAGGATTTCCAAGTCTCTATTCCGACACGCAAGTCCTTCATTGATTTTAACGTTTGACCCGACTCAACTCGAGTCATTTTCAGCTTATCACCCAGTCAATACAAAATCGAGAATTTGACGAAAGGTCGCACCAAACAAAATCACAGATTTCAGTCACGAATCATCAACGGGTCATGTTTTATCATCATGATCCTGAAATGTGACGTAATAGCGATCTTTCACCGCATGGAAGATTTTAGAAGTGATGTGATAGTGAAGTTTGTTTAGATTACCGGTTTTTGTAGTAGTTTTAGGGTGAACTTTAAATTCTTAAATCTTAAAAAGATATATGACACTTGAATATATTGTCGAATACTTGAAATTCCAAAATGCCTTCGCGGGCCGCACAAAATGCTCTTGCGGGCCGCGTGTTTGAGACCTCTGGTCTACATGCACAACTTACTCAAGTGTTCGTGCTTCTTCCCAGCAAACACAAAACTTATTAAAGATATTTTTTAAACATCTTCCATGAGTTCAAAAGATGTCCTTCAAAGATGTGCAAAATATATACATTTGTCGACAGAAATGGATATATATAAGATGTCCTGTAGGACATCCTCAAAGATATCCTGATGGACATTCTCAAAGATATTCTGATAAACATCCTCAAAGATATTCTGATGGACATCCTCAAAGATATCCTGATAAACATCCTTAACGATATCCGATAAGATCTTTTTTGTACAACTCGACCCTGTGTGACCCTGAACCCTGGTTGGCTAAACCTGCTATATGATGCACTTCACACATGAACGAATACGAATCGTCAGTTTTACAAATCATGTATGGCGTCTTGTTCTGTATTGTACCAGCTCGAAATACAAAAAAATGCACTGGACTAGACCTCGACAGTTCAAAACACAAAAAAAATGCACAGGACTAGACCTTGATGAAAAATTGGAATAAAAATGAATGAAGAATGAAGGTAAAATAACAGTCCCTAACACAACATACGTTAGCAAGAAGTAGGCAGCAAGAGGTAGGCCTTTCTGTTCAGAAGGAAAACTAATCGCCATTTCTAAAAATCAGCATGTATATGGCTTTCCGTTCTGTATGAAATCAGTACAAAACACGAAAAAAAAACATGGATGAAGAAAATACGTTAGCAAGAATTGGGCCTTGATACAGAACTGTGCAATCACTTCAGCAAATATTTCTGCATTAGCATTAGTCCATGTTTTCGGTATCGGAATCTTCTGCCTCCTCGATAACAGTCTTGCTCCTGTTTTCTCCTTTATCATCGTCCTATAACATAAATGAATTAATTACTTTGATTGATTAGCAGTAGAGCAAAAGTCATTATGTGTTTGGTTGTGAGTAATGTGGGACGGTCATGTCAAGTCACATTCATCCAAGGATTCCGAACCGTCTTTAGGAAGTCACGACAAACTTGGTGGAGTGTGACAGCCAAGTCAAACTTTACCATCTACTTTGACGAAATTATCGATTTAACTCTGCGCGCCAAATTTGGCTTAATTCCAACATATAGAAGCTAATGAGCCAGGGGTTTTCAGNCATCTTTTGGCCGTGGCCCATTNTCNGGTTTGAAAATGTTCTTGAGACCCATCTCTTACCACAGAGTAGAGTCGTAGTCCTTTTCAATGTGNGGTAATCGCCACCNCCAATTTGCATATTTCTCTATTATAAGCACCTTTTTATCTTACTAATCATATTTAAATGTAGACCTACAGGGACAAAAAATCGCGCAAAGCACGACAAAAATCTACTTCAACAGACGACCAACAAAGTAATTTTGGGTCCAGTCGAGCTCCCCTAATTGTGTGGTCGGAGTGTGACGGCCCTGGAAGATCGTATAACTCATCGTTATCGTTCTGGGCCAGCTTAAAACATTTCTTTGGTGAACGGGATACTATAGCAAGCTGTAAAATGTACCTAATATATATACCAGCGAAGTTTCACATCCCTAATTTTGTATCTCAATGATTTGACTTCTACACGTTGGAATTGAGCCATATTTGCCATGCATTTTGTTCGCCACCGAAATAGCCAACCCAATGTTCCCTCTAATTTTTGACGAGTCTGCACACACTCACCGACTCATTGCGCGGTCCCTTCGACAGTAGTGCATAACGACTAAAAAATGACATCACTTCAGATTTTTTCTGTGCGTAAAGACCAACTAAGCACTGTGCAATTGCGCACATGTGCAGTAGGGCTCTTCAAAAATGACTTTTTTCTCAAATCGTACTGGCGACTTGATAAAATTGTTAGGTCACGTAATTTAAGCCTACACACAAAATTTGGTTCAATTCCAGCCAATAACCGCTTTGCTACACGAGAAGAAAGTTTCTATTTATTATATAAAAACAAATATTAAAAAAATTGAAAATTTTCTGTTCACCCCATGAAAGTGATAGACTGTCTATAGCAGGGGTGGGCAAACTACAGCCCGCCACACCGTTCTGTGCGGCCCGCGAGAGTCTGAAGAAACCTTTTTAAAATATTGATGAAATGCATACTAAAAATCGAATTAATGCAGGGACTTGATTAAACTTTTTAGTATATTTCACCATGATATTTTTAAGGAAGTGGTTCTCAAACTGGTGGGCGCGCCCACCTTGAGGGGGTGAAAGCATCTTGAAAAGGGCGCGAAGCTGAGATCAACTGATAAAATTTTTCGCGCCCCACGCGATCTACATCCAATTCACAGTCGTTGTTCTGATTTAGTCTCAATTTAATATTTAAAAATCTCTCATCCACTGTCGTAGCCTTCCATGCCATCAAACTACCCGTTAGGTTTGCTCGCATCCTGGTTGCGTTTTGTGATATGACGATAAAGGGGACACGTAATCTTTCACCATCGTAAGGGGGAAAAGTTTGGTCTCTTGCAAAGGTTGAAAACCACTGTTCTAAGGTAAATACTTCCTAGATTATTTTTTGTGTTAAATGTCTGGCGCGACAGCCCGATAATAAAGCTCACGCAGTTGGAAAGGTTCAAACTGCAAAAAATCACTGAAATCCTAAACGAGATTGACGTAATTCGGGTCACGAGTGTAATTTCAGATTGGCCACTCCAGTTTTAATTTTTTCAGTGATGTTCTTATGGAAAATGATTCGCGCTTGTCTTAGCTACATTCGTTCTCTGTATGCGTAGAATTAGGGTATTTATATTTTATCCACACACAGTAGAAGCGTGTTGGAAGCTAACATGGTTATGATGCTGTCAGCATTGTGTATCCAGGAACTGAACCAAAGTGGAATTAACAAATCTATGAACCGATCGCTGCTGACAGATTTAAATTTAAATCCTATTTTAAGAATCGGTACCACCGACTTTCATCCCTATAGTTTTGACAAATTGGTTGTTGAGGTCGACCAGCCTATGAAATATCGCCACTGTTTCTGGCGGATGTACGATATCATCAACGAAATGCTTGGTTTGTTTTAAATAAGCATCTACATGTCCTCACTATATAATCAAATACCATGATTGCGTTTTGGTTTATAATCCCAATTCTATATAGTGCGGCCCGCGAATGAATTTAGATGTTGAATGCAGCCTGCGAGCTCAAAAGTTTGCCCACCCCTGGTCTATAGAAACGATGCTCACCAAATTTGGTTCAATTCCAACCAGTGGAAGCGGAGTTATTGCCATCGAA
>ATSW01011999.1:0-12863 GCA_000444245.1 Botryllus schlosseri | reverse complement strand
CGCGAACCTTTTTGAAAGGTTCTGTGTGAACGCGAACGTGAACCTCATGAGGTCACGTGACGTCATATTGCTAATTCCAACCCTACATTTCAGAGATGTGATATATATTAATATATATACACGATACCTATAACGACGACTCGGCCACATAATGCCACAATGCTGAAGTACTGACTTTTTAAACGTCGCCAAATGTATGTGTATGTGTATGTGTAAACTGGAGCGATCAAAAATAATCCCATAAAATCAAAATCTTTTGTCGTTTTGCCAACAATTTCGATGGGGACTTGTAAGGGAATATAAGTTTATGCCATAACCATCAAGGCTAGACATGACAATGTATTCGGCGTCTGAGTGTTGCTATGTTGAAGTTGAGCGTATAGTGTTAATCGGGTTTTACCCCATTAACAAGTTATACAGCAGTAGACAACACCGCAATCGTATGGATTTGGTTTTCATGATACAATAAACATATGAAATCGAGATGGACCCCGTACGCTTGCTAGATGTTTTACATCAGACACCGATATCAATTTAATTGATTGGTTGGATAAGAATCATTCACTGACTCCCTGTAGCGTATTTCGCTCTTGATGTTGTGTGATTGCGGGTCAAGCTCACAGCAGAGAGCTGGATATTTCGAGCAAACTTTTGTAACAAGGCGGGTAAAATTTTTGAGATTGTCAAGGTGTATGCTCGTTAAGTATTGATTTTTATACTGCCAGCGCCATGCATAGAGTGGCCCGCAGTTAAAATGCAATAAATTTCAGCCAAAGATGTTATAATCACGTAATATACGAAAAAGGTTCACGTAATATACGAAAAAGGTTCACGGTGCAGAACCTACCAAGGTTCTTTCGTGAACGTGAACCTCTAAATTTCTGAGGTTCACACACACAGAACGCGAACGTGAACCTCACGTTCACACCATCCCTGACTACATCACAATTTTTCACCATGCGCTTCTTTGATATAAGAACCATGCAATGCCCACGCAGTCTTGCTTCAGTTGGAATATTTATTGCGGTACGTTGAGCTTACTTAACACCATGATTGGGAGAGCGTGTCATCCAAGTTGCAGCGATGTCTTATTGATATTGAGCTCTGGATGACACAAAATCGTCTCAAGTTAAATAAAGAGAAAACTGAACTCATCATTTTTACGCCAACCAGACGCCCCATCGACCACAATCAATTCACCATCAGATTCGGACCAGACACCATCCAAGCCAAGACCTGTGTACGTAACCTAGGTATTCACTTTGACGGCATGCTCTCAATGGAAAAACATATCGACTATACATCAAAGATCTGTTTCATGTATATCCACAAGATCAGTCGAATCAGGAACTACCTATCTGAGGATGCATGCAAAGCCATAATACTGTCGCTGGTGATATCACGGCTTGACTATGGAAATGCTCTGCTTCACGGGGTAAACCAAAATTGCATCGACAAGCTACAAAAGATCCAAAACATCGCTGCTCGTTTGGTAACTAGGTCAAGGAAGCGTGATCACGTAACACCGATTCTTAGATCCCTTCATTGGTTACCCGTGAAATTTAGGTCTGAATACAAGTTCTTCTGTACGTCTTCAAATGCATGGAGGGAAGTGCGCCAGCGTATCTTCGTGAGCTAGTGACAATGTATAATCCCGGAAGAGCGCTACGTTCTCAGTCGCAAAAGCTCTTGTCCGTTCCAAGAGTCAGAACATCGACCTACGGCGAGATAACCTTTTCTTCCTCGGCCGCCATTCTGTGGAACAATCTTCCAATTTCTATCAGACTATGTGACTCGCTATATGTTTTCAAACGCAAAATCAAGACCGTTTTATTCGCACGAGCGTTCGAACTAGAGTAGTGTTCATTCCGCCCTACAACTATGCACTTCGTCTTTTATACATATCCTTTACTTTTATATTTTATTGCCTTTTATGTACAGCGCCCTAGTGTAGTAATGATATATTGTTATATTCGGCGCTCTATAAATTATTATATTATTATTATTATTATGTCAACCTATTTGTTTCATTTGAATGTTTATGATTTATAATGAGCAGACAATGGGCCGTCTACAATGGTAGAGGCCTATAAAGTAAGCTACAAGCTGTAAAATGTCAAATGATAAGTTCACCGATAGCGCAAAATCTACGCTATAAACGAAATGTAGGTCGCAAAAAAGTTTTGACTTTGTAAAAAATTTTGACATTTTTTACCTAACGATACAATCATGACCTAATTTTGGCTTTTTTTCACATGTCAAAAAAAAAAATCGCCCTGGTGATCACATTCCTGAAACGGCCTTGTCGAAAACCGCATAGATTTGGGCTGGATGTCACTTTTGTTACGATGTTGTATATATGCACTGCAGAATTTATTCGTCGTATACTTGCGATACTTGTCTGTCTCCTAGGATAGAGTGTTACCAGGCGGCGATCTCTTCACCGTACGGTAAGAGCACACGACAACGCTTTACTATAGGATGCTTGACAACTGACGAAGGCAAAAGTCACACAATGACCCCATATACTTTGTTGCATGTTATGAAGACAGTAGAAACGCATAAACATCTGAAAACAATCTATAGCGCTCTGGCAGCAGATTTCAAAGCTACCTAATAAAGCAGTCTATTGTACATTTGATGACCAAAGTTCAGCAGCAGGCCTACTTGAATATGTTTTCACATTTGAATACTTCGAAAAGCCCATCGTTGTTTCGTCATACTTGCTGTCATGATATTCCGTAAACAAGCCAATTCTAGCCTGGCGTTGCGCTCCAAGTAATTTTCGATTTACATAACAACACTTAGACCCCCATTGTCTTGCAGCTATGGCCAAGGCCAAGTAGCTGTAATGATCCTTATGTGGATTGCTCCTCAACAGCAATGATATTCTCGCTTCCGTCGCATGGAATCTCACCGTCCGTGTCTGAGCTCTTATCCTCTTGTCGCAGAAGCATATCTGTTTTCTCTCCCGACCCAGCGGCGACGAATGTTTTTAGTGGTTTCGTGTGGCAATTGTCGTTGTGTTTTATCTGAATGATAAGTTCATTCACTTTGGCTTGTGATCCAACATAAAAGGTAGTCTTAAACTCCTCGTAGGTGTAGTCAGTACCAAGTTTTAGGGGGGGGGTAAAATAATGACTTGAAGTCTAGAATATTCATCGTGAGAAGAGGTTGTCAAAGTAGTCATCGTTCGTTGGTACTCTAGCAGTCTAGTAGAAGTGTCGTCGTACATTTGTACTCAAGTATAAATATATAAGCAGCAATTTACAATTGAGTAAAAGTAAGTATTCAATAACTGAAAACTGTTAAGTATAAGGGGAAGTATTCTAAAATTATGACCACTAGAGTACTCCGAAAAAGTAGAAGTTACTGACTACCTCTGAGTGGGTTAGCTTTTGGCAGTGAAAATGAATGATGAAATAATGCACGAGTCAAATGTTTAGAGGGGGCATACGCGCCTTACGCCCCTGGAAACGCCAGAGCTACTCCTAGTATAGTCCCACCATAGCATGTACGCGTGTTTCAGCTGTGTGCGGCGAGATCCTTACTCCGTTTTCGGGGGATTGACTCGCTTGGGGAATTTTCCGTTCGAACCAGAACAGGTTTTCCTTGATTCTAAACATAACATCATAGGTAGAAGCAGGGCCGTAACAGCACTTCGTCAGGCCCCGCAAAAAACTAGGGTCTTGGGCTCCCATAGGGTGATAAACCGACCCTCCCCCCATGACGCTGTTCGCTTTTACCGCGAAATTAGTTGTACTATTTAGTGAGCACGCGCCAAGCGCGAAAATTGTCAATAATTCATAATAAAATCGGTCAATAAGATCGGGAATTGCATATATATTGCTATCAATTTATTGTCCTCTCTGCTGGTGTTATCAGATTTACCGGTAGAGCTGAGTGAGGTGTCTTGGACACTGTCGGGCCCGTAAATAATAGGCTAATTAAACATTTTCAGGCGGACCCGTTGGTATGACTTCGTTACATGATGTTATTTCGTGACCTCCGCTATATCGAAAAATACATAATAACATAAATGTACTAAACTAAAAGACGCACACGATTTCAAATTGGTATTTCTTCACTGGCATACAATATTTCTCTGCGGGATGGTATTTCTCTTGTGAGGTTCAGATTGCTAAGACAGGAACATTCGGCGTCGGTCATTTAGGCGCCAATGGACAATTAAACCTGTGCGTATCAGTATAAGCGCAGTTCTTTTCGGCCAAGGTTTTCTCGCTGCCGATCATTCTGGCACATTGCTTGGAGTCGCATGTTACATGGCCTAAAATAAATATCCTGGTGCGTCGTGGCGCGGTAATGGCCAACGCCGATATGCCCATTTCTATAAATCTTGCGTATTTTTTTCTTGGGTGAAGAGTACTCAATAATCAAGATATTTGACAACTTGATATCCGCGCGAAACGCGAAAAGTTTTTGAAAAAGCTGCATAAATTTTCCAAAAATACTTTATAATTTATGCTAATTCACGAAATAATTCTGGGCCCCCTTCGAGTTCGCCCCCCCCCCCAATTGGGGGGTTTGGGGTGCGGCAGTTACGGTCCTGGGTAGAAGGTTTGCCGTTTATCAAGTAAAACTTCGCCACTCAATTGAAATGATAGCGTTGTGCGGGCTTAAAATCGGAAAGGATATTCTGGGTCTCAATTTACAAATATAGGGTAGATCTTTGTGAGAAAAATCCTACTTGAAAAATTGACACAAAAATTATCTCGTAAGCGCAGAATTAATTATTTCACCGCTAATACTCTACTTTCCCCAACGAAACCTCTGCGCCGAGCAGAGCAATGTTGCGCATGGTGCACGTGGGGTTTATATATCAGGGAAACGTAAATTTCTATTCAACCAGTAATGTAGAGCAGGATTGCTGGGTACTTCGTCTGAATGGAATGTTCGATGTTGTTCCCAAGGCTATATGTGGCGGTAATATATTCGGTTATTCTTAGTACTATGCCGGTAGGCCTGCATGCTGGGGTTGACAAGTTCTCAGATTTGTCCCGATTTTCACTTGTGTCCATCTTTTAATCCTTATTTTCTTCAATTATAGGCCGTGATTATTGTGCTTTGCCCTGAGATTTTATGTTATCATAAATGAATGATTCTACGGCGGTGTACTGTACACGTCACAGTACCCTGTTGTACATTTTCTTCCCTGTGGAGTTTGACTGTCTCGGCGGGGGCCGCGCTATGTTTTAGAATTCGATAACAAGAAGTGTGTAATGATAATTAAATCAAGCTAGTCGAAGAAGTTGCCGAAGCAGATTGTCTCAGGCAAAAATTACGTACGTAATGTAATAGGGCACGGACCNTATANNTACGCAGTATCCATTTCCAAAAATGTTCTTCTGGTGCTAATNTAATATTTTGGTTGTCATGTTTTTATTTGGATCCATGTCGATGGNAACGCTCCCGATATATANAGGGTTGCATTTAAAACAAAAATCAATTTAAAACAAACAGGTTTAAAACAAGGCCCTTGTTTAAAACATGTTATTTATTGTGTTTTTTAAACCATGACGGCACGAATATTCAACTGTGACGTCATAGTGGACTGACATTGACACTTGAAAATATAGGATAAATATAGCTCCTCTGACGAAATATCTACGTACTATAGCTATTGAACCGACTATTTNGAGNGTTTCAACCATNCCATATCGTGTCGGTTATATCGGGTGGTGGTAGTCGACCGTATAGGCTCATACGACATATGTGGCATAATTATNCAACTTAAAACAAAAATAGTTTGTTTTAAAAAGGCTTTTACCTTTTTGCATGTTTTAAACAGAGTGTTCTAAACAGTCATTTGTTNTAAATGCAACCCTANCTATATATTAGGCGGTGAGTCGTCACAGAATATGTTTTTATGAAAATTACAGGCTATANGATATGCAAGCCCCCGTCATCCGTTGTGCAAATAAGCACATCGCCCNTGTGACAGATCTGAACTGTGACTGTAGCATAACAAATCATGTAACTTTGTACTCTATAATTTATATAGATTTTAGCTGTGTGAATGAGAGGGGACNAGTTCTCAGACGGCCACAGCAGAGATAAGCATTTTTCTTCAAATAGACTACCAATCACGTTCCCACTTAGTGTNTCNAATTCAAAACAGATCATCATTTTGTACCACGTCCAAATAATTAGAAATTTCACGTCTNANTACGAATCTGGTTNTAATAATCCTAAATATTAATCAAATCAGTATACGGCGAAATTCTTCACATTNTTTTATTANTTTTCATTCAGTGTNTGTGNCTTGTGATTNATATTTTCCTCATTTTGTTAANGAACGACGGNGGGTGNTTGATGNGTTGATTATATTCCTTGTTGTTNCGACTCCANCCTATCATTTCACTGTGTCGCAATCTTGTGGTGTTCTNTATTGGCACNAAAAGACTCAACTGAGCTGAAGTCTAAAANGTGGGCAACAACAATACAGCACAGCTAGATANCCTACCTGGNTTATATCANGCTAATCAGCAGTATACGATNACGGTNCNGTTGNTTTCCGGTANNTTTTGAAACATAAAAACTTACCTTTTACGATAACCGCTTCCAGAAAGAGCGTATAAAAACGGATTCAGCGCCGAATTCAAATGCAACAGACAAACACTGAACCAAATCGAAATACTGTAGTAGTCGGTGCGCTGGACATCTGCGAGCAAAATGAAATCGCATCTTNGAAAACTGTTTNCGCATAGGAAAATAAGTGNGGAGTATAGGGAGATCTNTAAATATGCACGNCTANGTGTTGCAGAAAATGNGTTGAGTTGCGATCAGAATNGATGTCTTTGATTTCANCAATAAATATTGACGGTTTTCATGATATCTCGTAAATACTGAATAGTGATTTTTTAACAATGATTAGGTGGCGTTGCGTNAGACTCTCGNTTTTTCTAAGATNGNATAATAATGACAGAGNNGCNCNTGTANGNCAAGGCANTAAGGACTTCTTGCTAANATATNTTNNCGCCNTATTTTAGGGACTTCAANATGNTTCTATCACTTCTCCGTAGTCNTATTGGGNAATAACTNACAATNCATATGTCTCCTTGGTTATATTGTAAATTACAGAACTNATCATCAAGNATAGTGCAATCNGTCGAATCAACTTCATATCTTATGTCACTGTGATTCNCNNCAACACGGCAATTTTGCCTCGTTTCAACTGCCAAGTTGGGTGTGAATTGATTATGCATTCTGAGACTCACCAAGCAGCCTAAATCCATCCCCCATCACCCACAACGCGTTAAGGACAAGATTGGGGAAAAAGCACACCAGGAACACCGTCGTGACAAGTAAAATAAGCCTCGTGACCTGTAAAAGATTCTCTTGACAACCAGTTTTGCAGATANTGACATGTGTCGGGTCTTAAAACATGTAAATTACCCTTTTCTCTCCTTTCATGTGATCCAGTACTCTCTTGCGGCCCTCCGCGTTGTTTGCTTTCGAAGTGAGTTTCTGTAAATTATTCATTTGAATTCGATAAAAGAATTCTTGTANCAATGAATAATGCCGCTATGATTTCTTTTATTGTCTCAAAACGTGTCCTATCATGGGTGACAATTTGCGGCGGCAAAATTGACNTTATTGATTGACANTGCGCAACCTGCAAATAGAGTCCAGTATANAGAAGGTCTATATATCTAGTAGATTTTCCACTTTANAACAATAATCTACTGTGACTTGCTCAGACTGCTATGTCGTGATTTAAGTCCTCATTTCTTGGCCGATATTTATCAGGTTGACGACGTTCCATCCTACCAGATGGAACTATGTGACCCAATACTGTGCAGATAGNTANACNTAGGATTGCATTAAAACAAATGGTTGTTTAAAACACTTTGTTTAAACAGTGTTTGAAACAAAGGCCTTTAAAAAAATTGTGTTTTTTAAAAGTTGTATGTATGCCATAATTGTGTAAATACTCTCCAAAAACATGTTGTATGAGCCTATACGAACGATTACCACCCGATATAGACGACGTATACGATGTAGGATGGTTGGCACCCTCGAAATGGTCGGTTCAACAGCTATAGTACGTAGATATAGATCAGTGGTTCCCAAACTTTTTTGAGCTACCGCCCCCTGGACTACGAATAAAGTACCATTGTACCATANAGTCATTATATTGGGTTTGNTATTTTACGAGAACAATCTGAAATCTGCACGTCCGACTGTGTGAAGTAGGTTTCTGCTGTGAGCCAGAAGATTGTCACGGCACTGAAAGCGCGTCCTAATAAATATATGCCTGGATGGGCAATGAGGAAAAATTTAACCNGNNTCCAGGACGAGTATTTCTACATGATNCAANTGTGTATCCAGAACGATTAATAGTNAGNGATATTGAACNTTGGTGTGAGCTCAGAATTGTTCTGTAATGTAGACGGATCTTTAATNNTTTNATGCTCGGAAATTTCACGGAATGAACTGAATATCCAGTAACTATAACTTCTGATTGGAGTATATCCTGAAATTAAATCACCATATATCCTGGAGCAGTTTTTCGAGATGATTGTTGTATGCTTCTACGTCAAAATTAAATAGGCCCATGCGAGCAGGACCGTTATCAAGCCCAGACATGCATGAGAATTGGAAAAGTTCACGTCTTAGTAATTCTCTCTGATCTATCACGGGCTTATAACTGAATCCAGACAGTACCATTTTCACCTTGATCAGATTTCATCATTACCAAAAAAGCATAAATTCTACTCATAAAACTTGATGAATAGCCTTTGTCCGTCAATTATAAGCGATANATTTTCTCGCAACAAGAACTATTGTGGGACGAGGTATAGGATCATCATCATTGGTTTATTAGCCACTCCACGTCGGGGGAATCGGACTTCTACTAACATTGCATCAAACGCATTAGGACAAATTAACCCGAACAGGCAACAAAGACAAAATTTCACGACCGTTTGAAACAGAAAGTAAAATCGCGGGAGGTAGTTTTCTGTAAAGCCATCGCACTTCGCTGTGCCGCAATATAGGTGTTCAAATACATCGCATTTGTCTTGTCACCACACAATATACCACGTTTTCTGGTGANTCTGCCGACTGCTAAATCAGTCCATTGATGNGCGGGATATNTATTTTCAAGTAACAATGGAATTTTCCGGTACAACCGCTTAAACAGATCCGACGCCGGGATCGACCATGAATTGCCTTGGCAGAACCGATTTTACAGTTTTTACTGCATATTTTGCTGTTTTATTCATCAATCGTTTCAACACTACGCAGCAGTTGCCCTCTAAACCTCCACCGCTCCCATTTGCTCTCAGCGTNCCCCTACCGCACAATTTGTAGCAAACGCCCCCCAATCGCCNATTTNGTGGCTAGCGCTCCCTTCACCCTCGCCAACGCACNCAGGGAGACGCTGGTGACCACTTTGGGAACCACTGATATAGATCATTGGTACGNAATGAATGTTCTGATGATGAAGACTGCCGGCCGTAAAAATGCTGCATGGCGATGTAGTCCTGGTAAAAGATATTTNTAGTCCGTTTATGACAGGGGTTGGAANCCTATATTTCGTCATANGAGCAATATTTACCCTACATTTTCGATAGTCAATGNCAATCTACTATGACGTCACAATTGTATATTCGTGACTTACATTGTGAAACTACAAACGAAAATTANAAAGATTATCGAAGTCCTAAATGAGATAGCGNATACTCACCTTCTGTGCTCGCTTTCGGAGAAAATGAACTATGGTAACATTGCAAAACACCATTACCACGAATGGTACGAGAAACGCCACAACAAATCGAAAAAGGGTATGGATAAGCACAACCTGACCCACGCTGAGTGTGGAAATGCTGAAAAGAATAATCCCGTTTTAACTATGCCCATATGGTCGAACATCACAAGTAAGTACATAAAATGCGTNTTCAATTGAATTCATTTCTATAAATTCCATTATTTGCAATTCTTGTTNCAAGTAAAACTTACTTCTCGAATTTCATTCGGCAATTTGTGGTGTTATCAGGCCCGATTGGCCTAAAGAAATGAAAAAAAAATATTTAACAGAAAAGGCGATCAAGTTCAATATGCAAATGCTATACGCACGTTTCCCAGGCCCCACTAAATTTGGCAGCTGGAATCACGTATATCATCGCGAAAATCCATATGACAAGAATATATCTCTTNGCGCGTTTTTGTGTCCTTATTTTCCGCATTTTCACTGCCAATACGACACTCTAAAAGTATATAACGTCTTAAGTATCATGACAAGTCGCTACAGATATACACATTTCCGTGGGTATATTTAATGTATTTTATCTATATGTAGTTACGACACTAAACGAGTCTAAATACATCACCTGAAACCTGTCGATACTCATCGCCATTACAATTAAAACTCCCACACACATTGATAAGTATCCCATGGTCATGAATATTTTGCACATGCACCCTCCAAATATCCAAATTCCCCTAAAACACAAATGATGGTGATTCATTATAGTAAATGCTTTAGTAGGAATTTTCGTAAGTATATTGATTTCCAGGGATGGACTCCTTCATGTTCACTTCATGTATACAAAGTATGCNTCGTGTATTCCTATATGTGGTGAGTTCCATCGACTTTGATTTTGTTTGGATTCAACATTACGCGTATAATCAATATGAAGACGAAGTTGAAATATCGGAATGCTCTATAACTAGCACTGGCAACCGTCAATTACGTCGTAATACCAGGTGCGTAAGTTAATTAACATTCATGGCCTATAGAGGTGGGGGACGGAGGGTATTGCAAAAATGAACTGCAATTGATCACGAATATCGAATGGAGTACCACCANGAGTTCATGACACTTCTCACATCTTGCTGATCTATCGCATTTCTATGATTGTATTACTATAGTCACCAAAGCGCNTGCCGCACCAATTTGCACGGCGCTGGGCCTTCGTAAAATGCAGGCCCGATGGGACATATGAGTTTATTCCGGCGTCTTAGACTGTGGAGTGCCATTGTTATATGACTGCTTAAGAATTACANTATGGGTCAATATGGCTCCCTTAACAAAAAAGGTTTCCAACCCCTATAGTTAAACGCCTCAAATACCAGGACTATACATTGGCATGTAGCCTCTTACGGTCGGGTGGTCAACATCATCAGATCATCCATGTCACTTCAGTGATATATACCTATTACGTGCGATAACTGTTGAAACGACGACGTTTACCACCGTTCCATATCGTTTACATTGACTATATATAGTGCAAGTCGTCCTAAAGATCATATAGGCTACTACATGTTCATTACATAATTACACAACTTTCGAAAAAAATTGCCTTTTTGACAAAGAAGCCATATTAACCCTATATTTTCAATTGTCAATGTCATTCCACTGTGATTTAACAAATAAAGATTCCTGACTTCAAGTATAAAAAAAGACAATACAAACACAAAGCATGTTTTACACAAGGAGGGCCTTATCTTAAACATGTTTGTTTCAAATTGATTTTTGTTTTAAATGCAGCCATAATTACAGCTATATACCTATAACTTCATCGGGAGTGTTCATGCAAGTACTTTTCGTGGGGACCTGAAAATATTGCTCTTAAGTTTCGACACTCAATCAATTCGTTAACATGTAATTTCGTGGAAAATGCCAGGCTCGAGTGTCGAGATTTTACCGCAGACCACGATCTGACATATCGACGCTGCGTGTTATCTCACCTCTGATATCTTTAGTTGAATATTTTGTATAAAATAATATGTGCAATGGTAGCACGTAGCGATTCAGGTGTCTAATCCCTTTATCGCCCCTCTTGAGCTTAGCTCAAACACATCTGACCACAGGCTACATCAAAAACCAATGGCGCGGGCCGCACGACATTCAAACTTGGCAGTTCTTTATGGGACAAACAATTCTTTTCTGTGGGTTGCAGATGTTCGGGAAGAGGATAATTTACTGGAGTACTTTTGGGCTGCCATAAAATGTGCTTTCTTTAAGAGTGACTTTCTACAAAATGTGTCCTAATTGAGTATACTCGTAATGGCTACTTCGACGCTGTAAGTCACTTGGATTTAAATCCTCGTTTCTTCGATTCAAATGGCATATTATACATGACATATGACATGACCTTATTAAGATATTTCTTATTTCTTCCTACGTACTCTGTATATAGGTGCTTGACAGATAGACCATAAAAGCCTAAACTAACAGCTACACGCATTCAGCAGTTACTCTTCTGATCGGTGCAAGGTCTGGTACCAGTCAAAATCTAGCATCAGTGTATATGGATGGTACGACGCAATTATGACATTTAAGATCCTAATAAAATTACGATTATTGCCGTTGTTAAAACTTTCTGCAGAAATCAACCTCTTTCCGAGTCCAAGAAACATAATTTCTATGATGCGGCTTCGTACCCCTTTCAGGTTATCTCAGGGCCACCATTTTGAAAACTGCTGTTCTATGTGCTGTTTTTGGTATTCATGGTGTTTCGATTACGACATGATCATTTTCACCGGGCCTATATTTGTTTTGGTTGTAGGCCTAGGTGGGTGTCCGATTTCAAAGACTACTCCAAGTCGTTATTATTAAATCGTCATATCATCTGATTGTTTGGACTGATGAAAACATAACTTAATCAGAACTTGACACATTAAACGTTTAAGAAATCTAATGTATTTATTTCCCTCTATTGAGATATATGATGGGTCCTGTGATGAAAACACAACAAATCAATCCGAGGATTACTTTTAGCGAATGGCTATACGAACAGGAACGTCGTTTGCTAGTCCTGAATATAGACGAATAAATATAAATACATAAATCAATCGTTATTTACTAAAAATGTGAATCTGCTTTCAGCGATCAG
>KE606028.1:0-13461 GCA_000444245.1 Botryllus schlosseri | reverse complement strand
TACCGAAAAGGGTTACCGGTCGAGAGATGGCTATACTAGCACCGGTTGAGTGATGCATATACCGAAAAGGGTCACCGGTTCAAGACGAGTTTCGAGGCACCGGTCGAGAGATCCCTATACTCATAAGGCACCGGTCGGGTGGAAGGGGGGTATGAAAGGGTCACCGGTTCAGGACGAGTTTTCGCGGCACCGGTCGGGTGCACTCATAAGAACCCCATGGCGCGTCACGACCGATCTATACTACTACTGTCGACTACTATGGTCATTTACACCAGGCCGATATTCTTCTTATTTTCCGTAACTGCCGACTTATAGCACGGCCCACCTCTAGGCTTTTTAAGACACCGCTGACACGGATGAGGGGGCGAGGAGGAGCCTAGGTAAACCTCCAAAACTTGGGTATCGAAATTAGGAAGTCGACCTCGGTCGGACTCGAGCCCACACCCATTGGTGTTGTAGCCGCGGATTATACCACTGCGCCTTGTCATAAAAAGTTCGATAACGACTGTTCTTAGGCAGATACTTCCTATATTATCTTCTATGTTTAATTTCCGGCGCTACATCCCGATCTCAAGGCCCAGGGAGTTTAAAAGGTTTCAATTGCTGATGGTTACAGAAATCCTAATCGAGATTGACATAATTTGGATCACGAGTGTGATTTCAGATTGCCCATTCCAGTTTTAATTATGTCAATGATGTGCTTATACGAAACGATTCGCGCGTGTATTAGGTAGATTTGTCGTATGCGTAGAATCGGGGTATTTATAATTTATCTACAACTAGTAGAAGCGCGTCTGAAGCTAACATGTGTATGATGCTGCCAGCATTGTGTATCGTGGAACTGAACCAAAGGTGGAATTAGTAAATATATGAACAGATGGCTGCTCAGTGCTCACAGAATTATGAAGATTTTAAAGAATCGGGACAACCGAATTTCGTCTCTATAGTTTTGACAAACTGGTTATTGAGGTCGAACAGCCTGTGAAATCTAGCCACTATGTTTCTGACGCGTGTACGATATCATCAAAGCAATGTTGGGTGTGTTTTAAATAAGCACATATATTATCTCCATGTCCTGATAATATAATCAAATACCAATATTGCGTTAGTTCATAATCCCAATTTTATATAGTGCGGCCCGCGAATGGATTCAGATGTTGAATGCGGCCCGCGAGCTCAAAAGTTTGCCCACCCCTGATTTAAATCGACCGAAAATGGTTTATGCGTTTACATTCATACGGATGTGTCGATGAGTGGCTAGTGTATTGTACCATATCAATTTGTTTCAACTTCTCGAGGCTTCGTATTCGATCCTTAATTTTGCATGATGATTCGTAATTGCAGACTGCAGCATGTAGCTCACGTATTAGCAGCTCTACGTGTTCGTGAGTGATATATCTCCCTTTTGCGTGTAGTTCGTGGATATTATCGATTACGATTACAGCAAAAATCTCCCAGTATTCAAATACGATTACGATTTACGATTTACGATTTACGATTTACGATTTACGATTTACGATTACGATCATGGTTTATTCAAAAGTTTGCCTCCCTTGATTCATACAATTATTCGAAGACAATATCACTTTAGAAGAAAAAAACTCTGAAAATCCCGACGCATTCGCTTGTACTTCAAAATATATCCGCTGGATATTCCTTCATCCCTGATGTTTCGTGTCTCCCACTGCCAATTTGCGTTCAGGCTATGCTAACCCTATGCTAACATGAAATTGCAGGATAAATGCTCCTTGTGTTATGATTGTATGTGGTAGGCTACTTGAAAGTCAGAGCTGAAGTTAACTCCCTGTTTGGTAAGTACCCGTTTAAGTTCGCATCCCAGATAAGTACGCATAAATTCTTCCCAAAGTCTGGGTTCAACTTTTTCAGCAATTTATTTATTTTAAACAGCAACCACATTACTGGATTAAATGGAAAAGTTGAACATCAACTAATAGACAATAGTTCACATGCTTCGTACAAAGTCATCTGATGCATGTTTTTCACTCCTTTCTACTTGGCATCCAACGTCACATGTCTCAGTTTTCGCTGAAAGCATTCAAAAGTGCTTCTGAGATTATCGGAAGCACCTCCTGCTTGATTCTGTAAGGCAGGACACAGCAACTGATCCTCAACTTCAAGCACTTTGTTGTGAAGTTGTCTAAAGCCATGACAAACGATGCTATTTTCGACAGGTGAACAATCGTTGCTTCAGCCAGTCTCATCATTTTCTGTCTGCATCGTTTCCAACTACTCATTCGCGTCGCCTACAATTGGCTGTGAATACTCTTCATTATTCTCGTCATCCACATGCATAAATACTTCTATCTCGTCTTTGTCAATCGAAATATCCATAGATTTCAAACAACGCAAAATTTCAGACATGTCAGACATGAAGTTATCTTCCTCATCAACGCCCCAATCCAACGGAGTTAGTAGTTGAGCCTGAGTTTCTTACGGACGCACCCGATATAAAATCCCTTGATTGCTTTAAATCAGGGGTTCTCAACCTGGGGGGCGCGTCCCCCTTGGGGTGGGGCGCGAAGAAGCGGTCGGTCACCTGAAAAAAATTTCCGCGCTCCGTTCGATTCCCCTCCGATGCAAGCGTGTTTCTGTCTATATGGACCCAATTTCAAATATTTTTATTCTCTCATCAACATTCATAACCGTCTATACCACCAAACAATCTGTTTAAGTTGCTAGCATTCCGGTTGGATTTTGTGACATGACGATAAGGGGGGCGCGAAATTTTTCACTATCAAAAAGTGGGGCGTGTCTAAAAAAAGTTTGAGAACCACTGCTTTAAATAGTGAGATGCATTCATAGAATGAGCAGGGCAACACCTGCTGCATGCTGCTCCTCTGGGTAAACTCTTGTCTTGCTTTTTCTTATGGGCCTTCAAGTTCTCGTCAAACTCGTAGAAGTCCAGAAACTCCCAGATATATAAATAGTTGTATAAATTTTCTTCATTACCGCGAGGATTCCCTTGTCTCATGACCGATTCCAACTAGTACAGTTCGGTGGGCAGAATTCCGCTTTTTCGTTAATCCGTCCAAAGGCTAGAAAATGCCCCGGAGCGTTATCCAACAACAACTAGAGAGCCGGGCGTCATGTTCTCCATTTTACTTCAGGATAAAACATTTCCTTGAACCATTTCCAACAAGTGTCAATGTCCATTCATGCCCTACGCTGACTAATATATTTGACTGGCCTTCTCCGATTCTGTATAGACGATGGAGATTTAGGTTTTCAATCAATGTGCATGAAGCTTTGTGTGCTTCCGTGGCATTTGCACAAACAACCAGAAACCATCTCTGGCTAAAATCTTTCTCTCGGAGCGGACGGCAAACACAACTTGGCAATAACCTGTACCTTTAACTGACATTATTGCCATTATTTTCTGCTAATTGTACGCAAGCAATGACTTGGGCTGTACTGTACAATTAGCTGACAATAATGGCATACAAAAGGATTCAACAAAAATGAACATGGGCAACACATCGTCAATGACATAAAAAAAAATAAAAGAAATTGTGCATAATAACTGCAAGCATACCTTCACTAGGTGTCAGCATATCTGCTAAGTAGCCTACGTACTACCACATAAGTTCGCACAAACTACGCGGGAACAAGTTTCGTAGTTAACTGGGAGACGGCTGTGCTCATTTGTGGTAGACTTACAATACAATATATAAGAGGGTGACTGATTCCAATCTTGAGTAAAAAATATGGATGGTGCGAAACCATGGAAGGTCGTGTGAACGTCAATCATTTTGAGAGGTTCTATCTTCTATTCTTCTGAGCGGCCCGCAGAGAGTTTTCACCGTGAAAATGAAATTTTGCAACGAGCAACACATTCATATTCGCAATTTATTCACTATAAGCTTTTCAACTGACACTCATCGGTAGTGGCCGTCAGTATAATACGAAAGTGAAATTCTAATCTTAAAGTGCTGACAAATTTTATGAGTCACACCACGAATTCAAGTTTGCCAACTTGAGAAAGATGGTCATGAAACTGTACTTGTTCTGTTCGTTTCTGCATACATTTTCAAGCAAATATTTCCGACCCTGATCATTAACAAGACAGTGGCGAGATAGGTATAATCCGCGGCTGCAACACCAATGGGTGCGAGTTCGAGTCCAAACCGAGGTGGACTTCCCAATTCCGATACCTAAGTGTTGGAGGTTTACCTAGGCTCCTCCTCGCCACCTCATCCGCGTCAGCGGTGTCTTACAAAAGCCTAGAGATGGGCCGTGCTATAAGTCGGCAGTTACGGAAAAATAAGAAGAATATCGGCCTGGTGTAAATGACCATAGTAGTCGACACTCGACAAACACCATGAATACCCCAAAACAAACAAACAATTAACAAGACAAGGCGAGAACATCTTTACTCAAGGATTTGTATAACAATGTCAATTGACTAGGTCGTCGGTCATGGTTGTAGAAGGAATATACGTGTATAACTATCGCCAAATACTTCTTCGAATACTCATGCGTTTCATTGGCCATTGAAACCGCTGCCACTGCCGGGACAATAAGGCCGCATATCATGGTCTGGAACAGTGCTTCTCAACCTGTGGGATGGTACGCTCATGTGCGCATGAAAAATATTGCATTGCGTATGAAAATCCGGATGAGTGCGGATATAAATCGTAAATAATTGTTACCTTTTCTGATGTGAATGCGGTTTCCTATCTGTAATCAGAATCTCTTTCCTACAGCACGACTCTGCCGCATGTGTCATGCATCACAGAATATTTACAAACATGATTGATTACAATCAAATTCAGTGTGATTTATGGCATTGTAAGGTTCTTCGTCTCGTCAAAGCAGTGCGGTTTCCTCTCTGGAATCAGAAGCTTTTGCTAAAGCTCAATTCCACGGTAAGTGTCATGCAACAACGCAACGCGACAAACATGATTGATTACAATCATTTGCTTAGTGTGATTGATACAGCGTTGTAACCTAGTCAGATTGTCTCGAGTCTCAACTCTCAAGTCAATTCTATTTTTATAGTTATATAGTCATCTTCAATTCAGCACCAAGTCAAGTCCGAGTCAAGGTCCGGGTTCAGTGGGTCGAGCACGAGTAGAGAACTGACACATGAGTCCCAGTCTAAGTCATTGTGTTTACTGTTCATGTCTACTTCAGTCTTGCTCATGTTTTACGACTCTGAATTGGTTTTGATAGATTATCGCTCTATCAAATACGTCAAACCTGAAGGGTGGAGCAGTATCTCGTCGGCTATCCACAGTCATCGCGCATGTCCACTGTCCAGTGTCCACATTCAAGTCGAAATACAAGCAATTTCTACGGAATGAATACCAGTCAGATGTTAAGTTTATCGGGCCACGTCCTGACATATCGATCGCGTCTTACGTCACATGCCAACTCTTTCTGTCGCTTTTCCTTCAATATGATCGTCTTTTACTTTGGATTCGGTGTGGATGCATGCATCGTCTTTAAATCGGCTAGGTGCAGGTGGGTGTCTAATTTCATCGACTTCTGCACGTCGTTTCGACACCCTCCAATATTTTCATGATATGGCGATCTTGTGGTGTTATGAAATGATGAAAAATATTATCAATTAAGTGTTACTGATATTGAATGTTTGGCATTCACAATATAGTGATTTTCCCCACTTTACAAAGTTTCTGGACCTAGTTTACAAACGCCATTACTAATGGACGAAAGATCAGTAATGTGGTAGCTTCTTCGAAGTTCAAACAAAATGCTTGTCTTGATCTCCCGAGTCCCGAGTCTGACTTGCCTCAAGTCGAGTCGAGTCATTTTCCATATTTTAGAAAATTAGTCACGACAACTAAAACTAAGATTGAGTGGGATTCGAGTCGAGTCCTAACTCTTCATTATAAACTTGGATTGATGACACTGCTGTATGACTGTAAAAATAATTCTCGTAAATATATAGGTTTGAAACGCAGGGTTGTAGAATGGGAGTCGTGTAGTCGGGTCGTAGTTTCGCTGAATTTTCCTTTAATGGAGTCGGAGTTTCAATTTTTTTAGCACGACTTGGTGTCGGAGTCGTGAAAGAATTGCGGTTTAGGCCATCAAATTTCTCAATAAGAACACAACTCTTTTACGTCGTTCTGATTTCAACGATAGTGTCCTAAATCCATTTTCGGTCAAATAGATGTTATATTTAGTACAAGAACTTGTAGTCTTTATAAGAACCAGCATCCAACACTCGTATCCAAATGCATTATATTTTCCGCAAGCAAAAAATGTTCGATTCTAAGAGTGAGACACAATGGTCCCGGAGTCTGCAGTTTGTCAAAGGTTGCAAAACCCACATGTTTGTTATAATCTTCACGCCTAATGGCTCAGAAAATAAACTCTAAAACAATCAAGGCTCGCTACCTTACGATACACTGCTCCAACTAATGTTCTGTGTTTTTTTTAGTTTCCCATTTTCGGTCTCACGAGTAAATGAGAAGAGCAAATAAAGTCCCGATACCGTGTGTTCGGCTCTTGAACTCAATGTAACTTCATTGCAGTTCAATAACTGAATTGCAATTTGCAAATAATATGTGTAAGTTCTCTAATAATATCAATAATAATATAATGTTCATACAAATCCTATTTTATATATTATAGGCAAATTCTAAGGACCTTTAAAAGTACTTGACTTATATTAAACTATATGTAGTTGGAGTCGAGTCGCAGTCAGGAGCATTTATGCAAAGTCCGACTTCGACTTCAGCCAGAATATTTTTTCTCGACTCTGACTGCATTCAGCGCTAACAATTTTTTGTGACTTCGTCTTCGACTCCATTGTGGGAAAAATTTGCTAAACTACGACTCCACAGCCCTGCATATCATGCCATACCATTCCATGCCTTGACTGTAGCAAAAGCTTTTGCTTGCAGGCATAGGCGCCGACTTTTATTTTTGCATGGGGTGGCGGCAGGCGCGCACCGAAGGAGGTGTCGAAACCCCCTCCTTTTGAAACGCAAAACCCCGTTCTTTTGAAATGATCATTCTGACGCTAATATTCAGTTGCAATTGAACAAGTCGTATTATCAGTGTTACGCGGGGCCGCGACGAATTAGCGAGATTCGTCTGTGCACTCCACATTGCCCTGCACAATGCAACGCGACGCGATCTCCCGCTGAGATGATTACGGAATTAGGTAATTGATTGCCGCGCGCTCGGCATTCGTCGGTGGACTGAGCAGTAACACGGAACACGAAAGACAGACAGGAATTATGATTACAAACGCGCGCAGTAAATCAGTAATCATCCCTTACCGCCAACAAAATGGGCTTTTACTTGGTATGTTGTAGCTCACATCGCGACAGTTGGTTGCAGATTAAAACATTGATTTTGACTGCATTGCTGCATTTCCCGATTTACGTTCGTTAAGTATTACTGGATTAATATTATGGGAACTGGAATAAATTCCAACTGGCAGATACACACAATGAAACACTGTTCAACTTTGCACTCCGAGAATATTTATCACTAAAATGGTTCACGAAATATTTTAAACTGGGCTTGCGGGGCCCTCATCGATGCAAATAATGCACTTTAATTTGTAGAAGGTGAACGTATAGTTGGTCGTCAAATCGCGATAGGAGATGGTGTTTCTCAGAGCTCGCAATGAAATCTTCGTTTCGAACGATGAGGTCGAATTTGTACATCTAATAAGTATCGTTAGTTTGCTGAAATCATCATCAGTACGCTGTGCGAAACGCATAGTAGTGATCAATTTTAACGGACTGTACAATCGGCCGGCAAAGTTGCGCTGATAACGAAATTGCAGACATGCCGCAAACATGCAATAATTACAATTATACAGGGTGCGCTAGTCATACCTAAATACCCAGATATCAATAGAAATACAAATCTCAAAGGTTTGAAATTCGATCCGCGATATGGCTGCGCTCGATAGTCATAGACCGTAGGCCCCGGACTGATATTACCAGCGCGTAGTCGGCATGAAAGTCCCAGGTGCGTAGCCAGAGAGTTTCTCATTTATAACTAGAAATCCCGTCCTTTTGAAATGCCAATTCACTAATTCGTATTATCGATTTAGTTNGTTTTATTGGTTTTAATATNGGGACTACTTCTCTCGNAAACTGCGATCAAAAATAAATAAAAANAACATTCAGTTACAGAAATAAGTCTCGTTNTTATCGCAATTACNNGATAACCGTATATTCATAGAGTCGGNTTAGGCCGTTTGGTCATGATCTAACGATGTACAGTTACGCTCCTTGTATTTGCGAAGTCATCATCCTCCACCAGCTCTACCGCTAACTCTGATCACGTNGANGGAGAGAGNATCNAATTATATAATAATATAATCAATATTATTGACATAATTCATTGAAATCATTTAACGACCTGATGCATATAGAAACCAGATGCATATAAAGCCCCCAGAAGTTGCATCGATTACCCTGCGGTGGGCTCAAGATCAGTGTTTATTTGAGCGGTAGGGGCTGAAAAAATGTGGTTTCAGTCCTGGTTACAACTTACAACAAACAAGCACATGTTCCTGAACTGGATCGTGACCATGACCACCTCTAGTCGTAGACAAAGCTTTGCTGGTGTGACGTCATATTGATCCACCTCATTTTGAAATCCGCTAGTGGGCGCTCAAGAGCGTCCGGAATTTTGATTACAAAAATATGGTAACCCTAATTTACGCGCTATCACTGACTCGCTAATGGACAGCGCTGATGATTTGGAATCGCAGACGGTGGGCGTTTAATAGTATTGTATGGGGTGGCCGCCACCCCATAAATCTGTCATGGGACGGCGCACGCGAAGGAGCTTACAGTGTAATCAATAACACAGAATAAATAATTATAATCAATCATGTATGTTATTATTTTGTGCTGCATGACACATGCGGTGCGTCGTGTCGGAAAAAAAGCTTTTGATTACAGATAGGAAACCGCACACGGATATATAGCAATAACTCCACGTCATAGCAGCACGCAATGACAGGCGACAGGTATAGGTGCTGAAGCAGTGGCGGTTCCAATAGGAAGGCGGAGTTTACATGATTATTCACATACGGGATATTCCTTAGTCGGGTATTTTTTAACAAAATGCTGCCGGTGTGACACTATTTCAGCTCATGCAATGTGTATGAAAATTGGTCTATTGAAATGTGTTCTCGCACTGTAATAACTAAATACGTGGATGTTCTAAATCAGAGGTCTCAAACTCAAATGTGCTCGCGGGCCATTTTTCCAGTTTTGACGATGCCGCGGGCCGCAGCATTTAGAGGGGTATTCTATGTCTTTCCAAGTAGGCCTTGTTTGGCGGTAGTGAATTGTCCTTGTGAAAGTGAGCCGATACAGCAGACTGACAGTAAACACACATCGTCAAAATTTGATTTACCCTTGTATCAATTTATGCCTGGCACGAAAAGAATCATCGCATTTATAACTATTTGAATAGAATTGTTTTTGTACTTGATATATATTAATTATAAGACATAGACACCATATGGGCGGACAAATGTATGATGCCATCATAAAAGCTATCGGGTTATAATTTTTCAGCCACTATGAATATTTTGAATTTAACATATTGATTATAGAGACTGATCTGATATCAAAACATTTTTAGGTTGAGCATTGTAATTTCAATCCGGGATTCGAGTATGCTTCTGATAAGTAGGCTAATAACCTCATGACCAAATATAATATAAATATATTAATGAATGTGTCCTAGAGATTGAAATGTCGGAAAGCCGAACGGCCCATCTCTGTTACATCGTGGGAGCATACTACTACGGTACTCGGTACCTTTAAGTGGTTTTAATAACATGGTTTAGCGACCAAAGATGTATCTAAAATATTGCCAATGGTTGTAATAACTACTTGCTTCCTTACTTGCTTCCTTAGCGAAATACCAAGCTGCGGCTTTCTGATCTATTACTATTCCCCTGGTACGCGTTTAGTTTGTTGCATTCATGGTTCTAACAAATTCACCGTATTCCGAGTCACTACGAGTCCACTCGACTGACTCGAGACATTCTCATTTTGCCATCGAGTTAGCCCGAGTCTGAGTAATTCTAAGAAAGGTCGCGTCCAAGTCCATTTCACAAATATCTGACACGAATCGTCTAAGGGTCAGGTTTTGTCATCATGGGATGGAAATGTCGCGAAATAGTGAATCGTCCACTGTGTGGTAGCGTTTGCAATTGATGTGATACTGAAGTTTGATGAATAGTTTCCGGCTTTCGGAGCAATTTAAGAGGGAATTTTCACTTTATAACCTGAAAAGATATATGTGACAATTACATATCGTCAAATTATTAAAAATCTAAAATGTCGTCGCGGGCCGCACAAAATGCCCTGGCGGGCCGCGTGTTTGAGACCTCTGTTCTAAATTGATTTCATGTTATGGTGACCAAATCAAGTCAGCGGTCATGCCAGCGGTTATAGTTTACTTATAGCTAGTAGCTTCACAGGCCCCAAAACGTTGACGATGGCATACCAATAAACAAAATTATCACCTCACCCCATCAGGCAGGACATGGTAATTGGTTATACTCTCATTTTTCACATGGCAATTTCTGCCAGGATCGCTCGAAAAACATGGTCACAATAATAATATTTCAGGTGGCATTGCTATATACTACATCACCCTAGGATGAGTGTTATTTAAAATAGATTTTTCGATCGCAAGGCCGTTAAACCGTCATAATGCATGTAACATTGCCATAGAAGTAATACCACTTAGCATATCGAATCACGCGAAATGGCGCTTATCTTCCAGACCATGATCTGCGGTCTTATTGTCGCAGCGATGACAACGGTTTCCACGGCCTCCTACATGCGTGAGTATTTGGAGAAGTATTTGGCGATAATTACACATTTATATTCCATCTGCCATCACGACCGACGACCAAGTCGATCTGCCCATTGTTTTACAAAGCCTTGAATATGAATTCTTTCACCTACTAGTGATATATCTGACTAGGTATTAAATGACCTAGAGATTACAGCTCTAACCGCGGCCATTGGCCATTAATGCATTGTGAAATCCATGTTGCCTATAGATGCCTCAGACTAGATTAAAAGCGGCCAAGGATTCCCGAATTACGCAAAATATCCTCTATTTATATTTTCTGCTCTGCTTTCCAGCTTGCTTTAAGAGTGACGAGTGTCCCGGCATTTCGATCTGCCACTCTAATAGGTGCTCTTACCCAGCAGTCTGCAATTGATGAGGTAAGTTGTAATGAGACGCGTTGTGAACTTCGTGTAACCTGGTGATGGGTATTGGCGAGAGAGAGAGTTTGTTTATTTCGTCGATTATGAAAAAAAAAACAGCAGGCGATGTTAATAACCAAGCAAGTTAAGAAGTGAGATAATTCGTAAATGCCAAACTGATATTAGATGGTACCGACAGGAAGACCGGATATAACTGAATAAGTTTTCAAGGCTGGAGTCACCCGTGCAATTGTACATATTTAGATGTAAGTGCAGTCGTGGGCGTTCTATCTTAGTGGTGGCCAACCTTCTTGCTATTCAAGGCCGCATTTCCATTACTGATGTAGCCTACGGCCGCATTCGAGGGTCGAAATGAATAATTTAACACAAAATACCCAAGTTAAACTGACCATAGCTATTTCCAATGAACTCCAGATTAATCTATATATTCATATGAGCTCACTATACGCATCGAAACCGCGAGTGGTGATGCAATGGAATTCGCTTTAATCGCGCCAAGCGCGAAGAAAATATCAGGATATATCAGAATCTCACAAATTTTTGGTAGTCAATTCGCAAATTCGATTTACATGTCGATGGCTGTCAACAGATACTAATTGAATTACGTGTCGACAGCCGCAAAAATCTCTTTCTACGGCCGCAGGTTGGCAACACCTGTTTTATCTATATGCATGAAATTATACAATAGTTTATATGCCGTGTATAAAAATACATATCGACGTCTCGCAAAACAATGATGATATGAATGTAATATGTTATAACTAAACAGTGAATTCAATGCTTTCTCTAACTAAACTTTTTTCTGCAGATTGACAAATACTGAATGGACGTACGATGATTACGGTATACGGCGAAATTGGTATTTGTTGTCTGAATTCATCGTTTTCACAATAAATTCATAAAAGCCAGTACAAACCAGATTGTTGCAGTTAAGGTAGAGTCGAAGCCTGGTTGGCAGTGGTTTGACGGCCTACTGTTGTACAGTACATGGAGGCACATATACTTTCTGCAGATATATTCCCGCAGCACTCCGACTCCAAAAATCCCTCGCTGGATGTTGAGTTTTATATAGGTTCGTTCTCGCCATCCGATATGCGTGAACGGTGATCTACAAAAGGTGGGGAACGAATGTAAGGTGTGCTGAGCCGTCAGGTGTAAAATAATCATAGATGTCGAAATGATATGTACTCAAATCAAACAATGAATATCCTGTGTGCCAGATTTAACAAAATGATGCTGACAGTGGAGGCCACGATTTGATCCACGATATTAGCAAGTTCCGAAGCTTCGAAGGATATTTGAGGTTATCCTCCCCTATATGCAGCTGTGCTCATATCGTCCTTCCAAAAAAGTCCAGATAAAGACCAGACCCAGGACGCATTCAAGAAGGGAAATGAACGATGTGAGGACGCGTAAAGCAAGAAAGATCAATACCGGACAAAGTTAGATCGGGCATTAGGCTGACGTGGGTGCAAGATTGACAGACCGTTCAAGGTCGTTTCGGCATTTTCCTATCTGTTCATTACATCGCAATGTATATTTTGTCTAAAGCTGGTAATAATAATAAAACCGCCGATTGGGGCTTCTCCGAATTCGATTATCTAGATTTTGTGATATGAAAAAAATTCTTAGTAGTATAATGGATCAGTGGCAAGATAGCGTTACTAGGTATAGGGTCCATGGGCAATGTGACTGTTACGGGTATAGGGACCGGTAACAGGATAGAAGCCTCTATACGATCGGTCGCAAGATAGTGTTGCAGGTATATGGATCGCTGGTGAGGTGGGCTTTCGGTCGCGAGATAATAATGAGCAAAAGCCTATATGATAGTTGTCAAGGTAATAATGATTTGGTTGTTAGTTTGACTCATTGCCAGTGCCAGTGGCGGCTCGTACTATAGAGCAACTGGGACATTGCCCCACCTAAAATTATTTTCAATACCAATGATTTACCATTTATAGACGCACAGCAATCAATATATACCGAAATCACGGCGAAAATCCAATCATTTTTGTTTTTCTTTTTGATAATTCTCGAAACATATGGCATGTGTTGTCGTGACGGTGGTATTTAACACTGCGTCAAGTATCAGGGTTGCTACTCAGACATTAGGTTAATAATTTCGTTTCCGAAGTTGAGTGTGACATGCTATTCCGTCATGTATCACAAACAGAATTTACTTAAAAGCCGGTATTGGTCTCCATTGATTTTGACGATGTCTGATCCCGATATCGGTCATAAC
>ATSW01011994.1:0-13411 GCA_000444245.1 Botryllus schlosseri | reverse complement strand
GTCTCAGCTCTCATGATCAGTATGTTTTATACAGATATTGAGATATGCACCGTTGAAATATGTGCTTGGTACGGATCGAATGATAGGCCCCCTAGGTCGTATCACGGAAAATTAGAACGTCGACTGCTCACAGAAAAAGGCACGTAGCTCATATCCGTTCCTGGTACGTGTTATCAATGATTAGAATGCTAGTAAGAATGCCACGAGTACATCACGCGGTGATGATTAATACCTAAAATGATTTACTTAACGACATCTTGACTCATGCGGATTATTAATTTGAAAAAATTAAACTATAGTGTATCGGAACTTAGTTTTACTTTACGGAGATTAGTTTTACTTTTTAACTAACTTGTTGTCTGTCGATACATTCATTTAATTACGATTCCGAGAAGTCGGATCGATTCCCATAATATGACGATTCGGTGCCGACCCTTTTTTCACGTCTTATACTTTAGCTGACACTTAATCAGTCTCATTGAAATAGCATTGTAGAGTGTACGAGTTCATTTATTTCGAAAAAGAGCATAATATATCAATGATATCATTGTGCGTCATTGCATCGATTCACGTGCTGAAATCCTCCAGATCGCTTGATGTTTCGATGTCGCTTCACGAGTTCCATTCTTGTATCCATAGATATCAACAAGCAGCTATGCAAATCCACAGCTTAGATAACTAGGACTCGTGTATGTCATTAGCATTATAGACAGTCATTCGACGATATTCAACTGGCATTGATGCTTTCGATACAGCGCAGTGTGTATAACTTCACGCTGATCAATTCAATTTCAACAATGGGACCCGCGCACAATTATATGCCCGGATTTTCGTTGAATATTGACGACACCCACAAATCGAAAGATCTCTTTTTCCTGCACATCTGTGATGCAATTATCCTTCCAATGACTACGAATAACTTGAGATTCCACAGGATTAATATCCGAATCAAATAATACGAGAGTATCTTTTCCATCTTTCAAAACTTGCACTGACGCGCCTGGTCTATGTCGCAACACCACAATATGTGGCCATACAAAACGATGTATAGTTATTTTTTGTAGTACCATCCCTACGACTTATTTCAGATAGTAGTTTACTGAGTAGAGCTTAATACTAATACCTGCATAATTTTTTTGCATGTCTAGAATAAGGGTAATTAAATCGATAGTAAAACGCCAGCGGCGACTAATAACGGTATAATGTAAGCTGCGACGGTGCTACTATAATGTTAGGAGCTATTAAAGCCGAATACGCTGAAGTATAGCATAGATTTTGCATATAAAATGTATGCACAAATTTCCTGTTAAGGGTAGGCTCTGCGGACTTGCTTATGCCTCGATGATCATAGTACTTATGAGCTATTGGATAGTGCATATACAATGTATCTTATAGAACTTCGTCACTTTCGGATAGTACATATACCCCTGGGATAGAACTTAAACGATATAAAGATCGATGTTCGCCTACGAATTCTCGCTTTACTCATATCGTATGGTCGATAAATTGTAAGTTGTGGCGAGCAACTGATTTTGAAAGTCCCTAAGACGCTATTGAAAAGAACTCTGACTCGTTATCACCTTCGCTCAATGAAGAAAAGGATGAAATTACTTCCGAAGCATATTCCTTGGCTAGGAATTATATCATGTACGAACTCGACGGCTCATGCGTTAAGGCAAATACGAAAGCAGAGAGAACCTTACAGCGAGTTGGGGATGAAATGTTTGAGCGACACCGAACTATCGTAAACGCGCTCTCCAAACGTCTTCGCTATAGTGATGTAGAAGTCAACGAAAAATATGAAGAATATTCACCCGACGAGCGAATGTTCTTGATGATAGCTGATGGAATTTTCCAAGATACCCAAGAAAATTGGGGTAGGATTGTCTCTCTTTTTGTGCTCGCTAGCATTCTTGCTCGCAATAAGGAGGATGAACATCACGGTGATCATATAGATTAGAAAGTATCATACAGACAGTTGGGAATTAAATTGGTAGTAGAAGACGAAAGTGGATAGCGCAAAATGGAGGATAGGTAAGCGATTTTACAAGCCTTACTAAGGATTTAGGAATTATTATCTAGCTCGAGGTACTATGTATCTGCTCCCCAGAACCCTTATCATCCCTCGATAAGGAACCTTAGATTCTGCCTTATAATTTTGTTCTCAACTTACATTTTCCCGTGAAGCACTGTAATTTACTTACCAAGCGCAGCGAACTTCGAATTACCTAACAAGTAGGCTACGCTAACTTTCTGTAAGGTTTGAAAGGCTAACATTTTTTTAAATTTTTTTCGTTTTTATTTCAGGACAGTTTTGTAGGATATTTCGATAACACAGCATTCGGTAACAATAAAGTTTGCAAGAGCCTCATATTTGCTGGAATTGGACTGACGTCTATTGCAATGGCATTAACACGACAGCGATAAGTACAGCTCGAAAGGGCTTCCAAAAACGGCCAACAAAACTTTCAAAGATTTCAATGGCATTCTTCAAAATAGATCGATCACGATGGTGTCAATAGCGGTTTTCGGTGCTACGGGGGCGATATGTTTACGTATAAGCAATATCGAAGTGCTTTGAGTTATGGTTATTATAAAAGGATTGTGCTTGATGATGGAATTCATACATTGCCTTTATCTCTGTAATAAATGGATCGAATACGTACATTGCATGCTCCGTTTCGGATGATCGTAGCTGGTCCGAGCAGTAGTGGGAAGAGTTATTTTACTTATGAGTTGGTGAAGAACGCAGAGAAGATGATTAGACCGGCTCCTGAAAAAATTGTATGGCTGTATAATAATTATCAGGTGTTGTACGATAAAATGAAAGGGGTAGAATTCTCGCAAGGGCTCTCCGAGCTGAAAGAGTTACAGAAAGGAAATAGGCACGTTCTCTTGGTGATCGATGACATGATGACGGAAGCGAAAGAAGCCAGAGATCTATTCACTCGATACAGTCACCACTCAAACATTGCGTGGTGTTCATTTGTCAAAATTTGTTCTATAGGGGCCAAGGCTTTCGGGATATGACCCTGAACGCGAGCTATATCGTGATATTTAAAAATCCCCGTGATGCGAGTCAAATCAGTTTTCTTTCACGTCAAATGTTCCCNGATAAAGCCGGATTCCTTACGGAGGCTTATAAAAAGGNAACTCGAAAACCGTTCTCGTACATACTNGTTGACNTGACGCAAGAGACAGACGAAAATTATCNTCTTCGCAGCAAAATATTCCCACATCAAAAGTTGACGGTATATCAAGAATAAATANAGCTCGCGCTNNNGATTTTANGGCATTCANCATGTCGAAGAGGGGAAGTAACATATCTCGAAAACGATTGAGCGACTATCACGTTAAATTAAAACTTTTGAAAANNGNTAAAGGGAAACAACGAAAAGAACTTTTATCGAACAATCAANTTTTNNGTTGCGTTTGCCAGTGCGTTCATAACTTGGCTTCGGGGACAGTACGTATCTCCCCNTCNAGAAAGTTGAGGCTTGGAAAACACAAATCCGNTATCAGACAATTGNTGGCGCAAAAAACTNGCAGAGGNCAACGGNGGGTGCTACAAAAGNGTGGATTNCTCTCAGGTATAAAATGNTCATNATAAAATAGNANCTTTTTTCTAACTAGTCTGTTTTAGNTATNTTAGGCGCTGCAATCCCCGTCATCGGGAGTCTGTTGGGTAAACTTTTCNGGAAGAATGCGTGAACTACAATTCCCCGCATTTCGAAGCAAGGACGAATGGGAAAAGAAATTTGATAAACATATNTCGAAAATTAAAAGCTCTCNATTAAATGCTTCCGAGAAACTAGCNCTGTATAGNCATGGTATTGCTCAACTGAGAAACTTGAGAAAAGACGTNGANGCAGCGACCGCCCGACCTTCCGCCGCACACACGGGGCTCGCGAGCCCCGTAGCGAAAGAAAAGCGCCCGCAAAAGAAACGCCCGCGCCGGATTCCNCAACCTTCGTTTCCCTGGCNTTATAAGAGACAGCGTAAGCCTAATCCCCGNATATACGGGAAAGAATGGGAGACGTAGACTATTTTGATCCGAAACAGCCNAAATCGTATAGGGGCGCNTATTTGCAAAAGGAAAAAGAATGGCTTAANGGACAAGATACTTATANTTTTCATTTTCCGTTACGTAAGAAATTTAGNCGTGANCGTGTAGTGGTCTCTGGTATNAATGCTCAGTTTCAGANCGATTTGATGGATCTGCAATCTATTTCAAAGTACAATAGCGGTTTTCGTTTTGTGGTGGTCGTGATTGATATTTTTAGCAAATACCTCTGGATGATAGCGATTAAAAATAAAACTGNTTCAAGTNTGATTTCTGCTTTCAAACGTGTGTTTCGTGAACGCGTACCGTTGGTGTTACAAANCGATCAAGGTAGCGAATATACCAATCGCGCTTTCCAGAACTATCTAAAGGANAACAAAGTTNGATATTTCTATACGAGGAGCGAATTAAAATCCTNTGTCGTCGAAAGGGTNATTCGTACTATGAAAGCGNTNATGTATCGATTTTTCACAAAAAATAACACGANGAATTACGTGANCGCNCTCGACGACTTTACTTACTCCTACAACAGGACGTANCATCGTAGCATTGCCATGGCNCCNAACCAAGTGAATTCGTCTAATCAGGAATCGGTTTGGAGAAGACTTTACGGATTTCAAGAAGCTAAACAACCCAACCTCNCTNTAGGNTTACCCGTCCGTATATCGAAAATTCGAAATCTNTTTGAGAAAAGCAGTCTACCCAACTGGCAACGNGAAATTTTCTATATCGCAGACGCNNAAAANGGGGATCCCCCAATGTATCGCTNACGTGATTACGGTGGTGAAGTCATNCAGGGTAGATTTTATANAGAGGAGCTCCNACGCGTAAAAGAACCGCAANCTTGGCGTATCGAGAAGATTATAAGAAAGCGTAAACGCGCAGGACGAAAACAGTATTTAGTACGCTGGATGGGATATGGAAGTGGATTCGACAGCTGGATCGATAAGACGAATATCGTCTAGTCCAGTGATTCCAAACCGCGGCCCCCAGCAAGTCTTTCTGCGGGCCCCACAAAAATATTAAGAAATTGATTTATGAAAAAAAAATTATATTTATAAAATACTCTTGCTTGGCTTGGAGTCTGGAGTTTTGAATTAGGATTGCAGGAAAGTTGTGAGTAGACTGCTAAGATTACGTCACTGCTGTTTCAATGCAATGTGCCCTAACTTTTCAGTTGAGCGAGCAGTACCTATAGATATAGGTATAGATACAGGTATTTACAGGACCGTAACTGCCGCACCCCAAGTCCCCCAATTGTGGGAACGAGCTCGAAGGGAGCCCAAAAGTATTTAGTGAATTAGCATGAATTATAAAGTATTTTATTAAATTTCATGCAACTTTTTCAAAAAATTTTCGCGCTGGCGCGATTTCAAGTTTCCAAGTACCTTCATTATTGCATACTCTTCCACCGAGATAAAATACGAAAGATTTATAGAAGTGGGCATATCGGCGTTGGCCATTACCGCGTCACGACGCACGAAGACATATAAAGTTTGAGGCCATATAACATGCGACTCCAAGAAGTGTACCAGAACGATCGACAGCGAGAAAACCTTGGCCGAAAAGGACTGCCCTTACGCTGGCCGGAAACTTCGTTATGTATATACAAAATACATTTAGGCATAATTGAACATAGGCGCCTAAATGACTTACCCCAATATTCCTTTCTTGGCAATCTGAACCTCCCGAGACATATAGGCTACCACCCGGCAAGGAATAATTATTTGCCAGTGAAGAACTAGCAATTTGAAATCGTGTGCATCTTTTAGTTTAGTACGATTGGGTGATTCCATATTTTTTTAATAAAGCAGACTGGAGGTCACGAAATATCATCATGCAACGAAGTCGTACCAACGGGTCCGCCCGTCCGAACATGTTTAATTAATATTTAAGGGTCCTACAGTTTCCAAGACACCTCACTCAGCTCTACCGGTAAATCTAATTACATGAGCAGAGAGGACAAGTAATTGATAGCACTATATATATGCAATTCCCGATCTTATTGACCTATTTTATTTTGAATAATCGAAAATTTTCGCGCTCCACGCTGGCTCACTAAACGGTGATTCTGATTTCGTGGAAGAAACGAGCAACGGGGCGGGCGGTCGGCTTATCACCCTATGGGAGCTCAAGACCTAAGTGTTTTGAGGGGCCTGACGAAGTGCTGTTTCGTTACTGCCAACGTGTATACGTCCGAAGATGTTTAATTATTATTGAGTGATCCTACCTTTTCAAACACAACTCACTCGGCTCAACCGGTCAATCTGATTACGTGAAGAGAGAGAGGGTAAAATTGATACCAATATATTTTCAATTCCCGATTATATTGACCGGATTCAATCATGAATTATAGAAATTTTTCGCGCTCTACGCGATTAGTCATGGGAAGCTGCTTAAAACGGACACCCGATTTAGATGATAAATAGCAGTAAACAGCCATCCAGCCAGAGGGGGCCAAGAGTAACGTGAGTGATGAAGTGCTGGTACGGCCCTGGGTATTGATAACTAATTAACGGATAGATGTGCAACAAGTGACTCACGATTGAATACGCCGAGATGCGTACTGCTTAGCCGGCAAAAACAGCATAATTGGTAGTCCTATAGCTCGCGATCCAAGCGTCCGAATAATCTGATATGACGGTGTTTATCGAAAGAAGCTGTCGCACTGATTCCAAAAATACGAATTGAAATCTCGCCAGGTCAATAAAACTACTCGGAAATAGCCAGCAAAGGTTGATTGATCTGAACAACGGGAGTGCGGCAACACAATGGCTTATGGCTTCAAGCGATTGATCGGAACAATGCGAATTTTCATATTTTGGTGACTATTCTTGGTACCTTTCATTGCCCTGGTATTCGTGCGGCCCCGACCATACTCTGAAATTCGAAATTTGGCCCTGCCACCGAAAAAGGTTGGGAACCACTGGTCTAGTCGGAACCTTTATCAGTTTTTGGCACAACTAGTAATCATACTGGTCATCGTATCGTTCTCTCTCTATAATCTTGCCATTTCGAATGGGAACAAAGTGCTTTGGATATCTCTCCTCTCCTCTTGCGTTGGTTATATGCTTCCGAGTCCCAAGCTCAAAATATGAGCTACGTCACGCTATTTTCGAACGCTTCCATGGATAAATTTCCTGATAATACAACAGCGAGTTATTGCGTTGAATTGGACGTCCTAAAAACGTGGAAGATATAGAAGTTTCTCTAGCGGAGATCTCCTTTTCCACGGATTATCAAAAACAGTATAGGATCGCGAGCTATAGGTATGGGATCAGTACGTAAAAGAGAGAAAGAAACTTTCATTTTAAAGTGGGAGAATACGACCTGTATAGATCATTGGAAAGAGACAATCCTGATGCAAAAGTATCATGTTTCCCGGAAAATCATAGTATGTCTATCTTTGTACCTCATAACGAGGTAACCGACAAATTGCGACCAGAGACGTACGTAGGGCATAGTAGCTCGCTACACCGCGGAGAATTGTACGGTTCTCTTATGCGTAAGGAAACGAGCGAGGAGTTATTGGCGTTTCGTTTCCCGAACACTAATTGTACATTGTGGAATTATTTTTTCACTGAGGGTATCAATCATTTGAACTTTCGCATGCGATATGATCCGACTATCGATTTCATTTATGTTCATTGTAATATCATTGAGCCACAAGAAGATAGCGGTAGGCTCTTACCGTTGTTACGCGTCGTACAGGTGAACGATCGTAAATCATTTTCGAAATATTACACGAAGCCTTTTTATTTCCCTGATAATATAAATAGGCTAGAACGCGTCAAAATATTGCTACTTGATGATAAGGGTGTGAAAATACCCTTTCGAAGTTCTCCTTCGAGTGTTGTATTGCATTTTCGTAGACGAGGTGTTGCATTATGAAATATATTCATGTTACGTCACACGAGTCTGATTTTACTATCGATCTCGCGAAACCGATAGATTCCGGAAAATGGGAGATAGGGCTTGCCGAGTTGTCTTTTAAAAATAATTTTCAGCCTACGTTCGAGCCTTACGACGGCTTATTATGGTACGTGAATGATGCCGAAGGCGATAAGAATTTTTATTATTACCCGGCCGGTGATTATCATGATAAAATTAGTTTGATGAAGCGTATCAATCACGATCAGAAAAAAGCACGATTTATGGTTCTGGCCAGGTCTTGATAGCGGGACCCTACATGAGTTCCAGCGGCCCGAGACTTTTCATGGATAATCGAAACCCCGTTCTCAGAGGAGGCGCTCGTTCGGAGGTAGAGCTAGATGCCGGATTACATTGACGAAGAAATATTTACTTTCAAGGGGAGCCTGTGCCCGTGACCAACGTTTTAGTTTATACGGATGTCATCACCCCTCAAATTGTAGGTGATACGAGCGCGCCTCTACTACGCAATATCCGCGTTACGACAGGAATGGATGAATATCAGCATATGCTATTCAAAAAAATATATTTCTTTCCTCTGAATACGGATCGAGTAAGCGAGATACGCGTTATGCTTCGTGGTGATAAAGGCGAAGCTATCAAGTTTTGGAACACGCCTCTTCATCTCACACTTGCTTTGAGGCATCATGAGGAGTCATTATTGCTGTGATCGCGAGGCGTTCAGAAACTATTATCACCAACAGAGCGGTATCAATTTTTTTCGTGGTAAAGTGCAGAGAGGTCATGGACTTGGAAACTTATTTCGCTCGTTCGGAAGAAGCGTTATGCCCCTAATTTCGAAAGGTGCGAAATCACTCGGGAAGCGTCTACTACATACCGGCGCGCAAGTAGCCTCTGATGTTCTTAACGGAGAGAATGTTGGTGATAGTCTTAAAATACGAGGAAAGGAAGCCGCTGGGTACGCTCTCGATTCTTTACTGAAAAAAAGAAAAATGCCAAGACGGGGTCGTAAAATCACGAAAAAGAGACGTCGCAGAGATATTTCCGATTAAATATATATTACACGACGATAAGCATCATTTGTTACTTGAGACTTGATAGATGGCGGAGTTAATTCATGTANGTACAGTNCCCNGAGGGGGTACATCCCTCATTGGATTTATTTCACATTCNCGCNACACAGACTAGCGTTGAAAAGAAAANAATCATCAAGATAGCGCCGATTTCGAACAACTCTAGTGTGATAACATTCCGCTTNGANGGCTCAGAAGACTTTATCGATTTGAGCGAGAGCTATTTCTTATTTCATTTACAATTAAAGAAAGGTGGCGAAGCAATTGGNGCCGANGATGATGTTGGAGTNGTAAATAATATCTTGGATTCCTTGATTTCTCAACTACAAATTAAAGTCNCTAACGAAACTTTGAAACAAGATATAAAAGTACAGTGTTATTCGTCCTATCTGCACAATTTATTCNCTCCGCTTGACGTGCAAANTACCACNCTNAGGGCCNCAGGATGGNGAAAAGATACTTTAGGANAAATGGATACGATCGGTGGNACTAACGCCTCNGCTAACAAAGGATATTNCAACAGGAGNAANGCCTATAAGGATGATAACGTGGTGGAAATACGTGCAAAAATNNATCACGGACTATGTCTGCAAGACCGCTACATCCTACATGACGTGCCTCTCGAGTTTGAGCTTACCTTGAATCCGAAAAGCTTTTTCATGATGGGAGATGCTACCGGTCAATTCACCTNAACGAAAAANGAATTACAGTTATGTAGCGTACGAGTCAGCGACGATGTGAAGACAGCGATGATGGTNAATGCCCAGGCGAAATATCCGTNTATCGACATGAAATTGATCACCCGAACATTTGCGGCTGCTACGACGCAGATNGATATCGGGNATCTATATAGCGGGACTCTACCTTCTCGCCTAATCATCGGAATGGTAGCTACGNAAGCCTTTCAAGGAGATGTTACGAAAAATCCTTATAATTTCATACACAATAATATGCAACGACTNGAACTGAAACTGAACGGATTTCTGATTCCGGAGGGAGGTTATGAGCTAGATTTCGANAAGGGTCNTTACACGGAGCTTTACCATAACCTGATTGAAGGTACNGGTGCAATGNAGAAAAACAGAGGGCTCCTAANGCCTGAAGAGTTCGCTAGTGGTTTCTGTCTACTGGTTTATAATTTGCGCCCTGATGATTTGGATGATTTCTTTGACTTACAAAAGAGCGGTACCTTAAGTTTACGGATCACATTTCCTACTGCCGGGCTAACAGCGGAAACTACTCTGCTCTGTTTCATGGAATTCCAAAAGCTATTACAAATCAGTAGCGCTCGTAAAGTGACCGTGATATGAATGGGGATGAAATAGACCAAATATTGTGGTGCTGCGAGTCGACAAAACATATTTTCCTTGGCACATTTCCTATCGATCGACCGCCGAGGCGACTCCCTCCTCCTTATGCTTTCGCGATCAATTATGACGAGGCTCGAAAAATCGGAAGTCACTGGATATGCATTTACGCGGATGAATATGAGACACATTTTCATGATAGCTTTGGCTTAATGCCGCTGAAATACAAGATTGCATGCTTCATAAAACCAGAAAATTACACCTGCCCCATAAAGCGTCTGCAGCACAAACGTTCCAGAGCTTGCGGTCATCATTGTCTAAGCCAGAGGTCTCAAACTCAAATGTGCTCGCGGGCCAATTTCCTAATTTGTGATTACCCGCGGGCCGCAGCATTAATAAATAGGGGTATTCAATCTATAATATCCAACTAGGCCTTATTTAACGGCACCTTGCAGACAGGCATTCCACAACCTTCGAGAAAATGTAATTTACTATTATACTATTCACGCTTGGCATGAACAAATCACATTTTCAAATATTTGAATAAAATGGTATTTGTGCCGGGCATAATTTGTTAGAAATAATGAGTTTAGACATCATGCGAGAGGACGCATGATGATATCGTAAAAGCTGTCGGGTTGTAATATTGCAGCTATTGGACCTTTGAAATGCCACAATTTTATGTAGAATATTTTAGAATTCACTAAAGATTGATCTGATATCAGAGCATGTGAGCGGTGTAGCCTAATCGGGGTTTCTGATATACTCGTGATAAGTATAGGCTATTGTTACTGCCATTGCCAAAGTCAAATTAACCAGCGTTACGTTTTCTTCAAATAATATTGGAACAGATCAATAACAACTTAAATATAATCATTATTGTTCCATAGTAATAGCATTGTTTCTCAACCGTTTTAGCTATCGTATCCCCTGTACTTTCAATTAGATTTCCAGTGACCCCAGTCGATTTTCAACACAATTTCTGATAGAACCTATATAAAAATCAGAAAGCCCATTCACATAAAATCGCGCGTGGTGCGAAGAATATTTTCCAGTTGAATAACTTAACCCAGAAAATATTCCACAGCATATATGCCAATTTCCACAATGCATCTGGTACCCCCTGATGTGGTGCTTTGTACCACGAAGGGGATACGGACCCCTGGTTAAGAACCCCTGGAATAGAAATGACTAATCGCGGAAGAATCCATTGGTGTTACAGCTGTGGAGCGTACCACTACCTTACTCGTCACCGATAATAACATGGACAGAGAGAACAAACAACATTAAGGATGTAACCAAATATACGTCACGGGGGCCACTGAATGCCAATGGTTTCCATACAGACCGGACTAGATTTCTATATTCTATATACCCTACGCAACGCAAGCTACGGGCTTTTGATATATTACTATTCCCCACGACCGCTTCTCAGATTTTTGCGTCCGTAGGATTGCCAAGTCACTATTCCGAGAGGCAAGTCTTTCTATGATTTTAACGTTTGACCAGAGACTCAACTCAAGTCATTTTTAGTTTATCCGCAGTCAATCTAAAATCGAGTAAATTGACGAAAGGTCGCACCAAACAAAATCACAATTTTCAGTCACGAATCATCAACGGTTCATATTTTGTCATCATGAACCTGAAATGTGACGTAATAGCGATCTTCCACTGCATGGTAGACTTTAGGAAGTGATGTGATAGTGAAGTTTGTTTAGATTTCCGGTTTTAGTAGTAGTTTTAGAGTGAACTTTAAGTTCCTAAATCTAAAAAAAGATATGACACTGGAATATATTGTCGAATACTTGAAATTGAAAAATGCCTTCGCGGGCCGCAAAAAATGTTCTCGAGGGCCGCATGCGGCCCGCGGGCCGCGTGTTTGAGACCTCTGGTCTAAGCTTTATCGTCCATAAGGCGCGCGGATGGAGTACGGAACGTTATTTAAATTCCTTCGGCGAAGATCACCGCAAGAATGATTCGATCGTGCGACGCTTCGTCAAGGAGCTGAAGCAAGAAAATGAAATTGTGTGAATGTATGATTTGTGAATAAAATAAATAGTTTCAAAGTTTGCTTAGTACGTTTATAAAAGGGTGATATTCGATATCCTACGTTCATTATAGCAATCATCATCTCAAAGCAGTACACTCTAAATCAGCAGTAGCTAGAGACTTGCTTTCGATTTATACAGGCGAACATCGATAGTGCCTACATATTACCATCATCTAGCAAGAGCCTATTAGGAAATTTGTATTGAGTAACTTCGTTCCTACAGCAAACGCAGCTTACAATAATACGGCGTTACTGAACATCGAGTAATAAGCGGGGCTAGCCAGGCTACCCTTAATACGAATTTGCATTTTGCGGGCACAATCTATGCTATAGTTGAGCGACTTGAAATGATACGACCTCAGCACACTTCTTTGATATAGATATAGCTGCGCAACGATCTAGGCTTCAACGCCGGCGTCTGGTACAGATGTGATGTCGATGATCTGAAATGTTATAGCTTCAACCCGCAGTTGCATAGCGTTTTAAAATAGGAGATAAATTATAGCATAGACATAGGTTTAGCTATATATTTTATTCACCATCGGAAATGTTATGATAAAGCATCAGTGCACTAGCTATTAAAATCACATATCTAAAAGCAGCAGCTTATGGACTAGTGGCTACATATTATCATCATCTAGCAGGAGCCTATTAGGGAATTTGTATTGAGTGACTTCGTTCCTATAACCCCGGCAAACGCAGCTTACATTAATACGGCGTTACTGAACATCGAGTAATAAGCGGGGCTAGCCATGCTACACTTAATACGAATTTGCATTTGGCGGGCACAATCTATGCTATAGTTGAGCGTAAAGCTAGAATTCATAGACCGACATCGATCTCAAATCTTAAGTGCATATCGGCGCGGAGTAATTATAACCAAATTTAGTGCAAATCTATATGAAAATGTAGCGTAACTTGCTCTCAACTTGGCTGCGTCGTCAGCTGAGGTACATAGCGCGATAGCAGAAATGTCAAGTTTTCTAAGCGTAAATTGCATATGCGATGTCGGCGTTTTGATCTGAAA
>ATSW01011992.1:0-14640 GCA_000444245.1 Botryllus schlosseri | reverse complement strand
GTGCAACGAAACAGATGAGGTCGAAAAATCACTAAATTACCTTTCATGCGGTGTGGAACAAACATTATATCCTTTCTGATTGCACGAAAGGTACATATTTGTACCCTCCACATCTTTCATACTGTTGTCACGTCATAATTAGTGGTATTATAATACTCGATTCGAAGCTTTATACTTGATCCACAATCGAATCACTCAAGTACTCGATATCGCCCAGCTATATGAATACCTGCCAGTGGACAGACTTGAAACCAACCTGACTGCTAAACCTATAAAGACATCAACTAATTTCAATGCTAAGACCATACTTCTAACCATCAACAGTTCCAAGCACGCACAAGAATTAATGATTTTATTGCTGCTATAGCGGATGAAATAATGCGCCAAAGTGAAGCGACGTTTCGCTCTTTGAATCAATGGCACAGTGGGCGTCCTTCAACTATGCACCCATGTGTTAAAATTCCAACTCAAGTCTAGCTGATGATGACACCAGGCATAGATTAATGCATTCCACAAAACATAGATACCAGTGTTATCAAGTTAAAAAAAAACTGACCTATAGATATCAGTGGCGTTATGAAACATATAATCTTCGAGCTTTAAAATTCTTCCAAGTTACAGTCTACCGGAGGTGGAAGCAGGCAACAGTTACAAAGTCAGTAAGGAATATTACAGATTGCCTAAAAGTAAAGGAGTTGGAAAGCGTATGGTACATAGCAATCGTGACACTATTTTATGTACAAGAGTGCGCATATCAAAGCATAACTGCTCTGTCGGTTCGTGCAAATGTCGCAAGCTATACCGTTGAAAATACATATTCAAAGAACCAGACTGTATCGACTTGAAAAAAAAACGTTTACATGCAGAGTTGAAAGTTGACACAACGGCAAAATCTAAGAAGTCACCAATATCCAATGGACATCATACTCTAGCTATTGACTTTGTAGATAAAAATTTGTAACATAATATTTTACAGAGTTTAGGTATCTGGCCCAACCTAACCGATGCATGGCATATTGGTGTATGCAGCATGGTGGTTAAAAATCTGTATGCTTGATCGATATAAGGGCATGATTTTCAATTCATCACAAGTCACGGCAGGGAGTAGCATAACACACAAGAAATTAACATGCTATCACCAATCCCCAACTAAATTGGATCAATAATATTATAGTTGCTGTTGGCACGAAAGTATCCCCACATACAATGTTAGGTCCACATGAAGATTATAGGAATAGGCGTGAAATTTTAAAGAATGAACACCTACCAAAGACCACATATCATACGGTCGAATGTTACAAGAAACCACTTTCGGTATATAATGCTCAATTGCAGAATGATTGGGGAAACTGTCTAACCCACTACGTACCCGTATGTGTGAGTTCAAAATTTACATGAAGTATCAGGCTGAAACACATCTAATCTTGTGAAGGTATATCGAGCCTTACCATATTGCGATAAGCCAACCAAGATTATGGGTTTAATATCTGCCTTTCGACAGACGAAATCACATAAAGCTGCAGACCATCAAAGCATCTTAATTCAATAGAAAGTTAATTGGTGCGGTTCGTCAAAATTATTCGAGGATTGGAAAAGTTTGTAAAATAGGCATGCACCGTGTTGTAGAGTGAGTAAATAATATCAGGAATCGAAAATAAACAAAGTTAGCCATTCAATCCAAAGAAAGAAATTAAAATAGCTAAACTGTAAGTTAATCGGTTAATATAGCGAGCTGGAATTGATGAGAAAAAGTGACGTGGCATGAAATTTCAGCGGCGGTTTTGTCAGGGACAGATTATTCCAGCATGTAATATAGTAGTACCATGGTAGAAGTAGAGACAACATAATGACGGAGTGTCCATCTATTATTTTGCATGCATCAAACATGAAAGTTTCCGGCGTATAGCATATTATTTACTGTACTTTTTGACACTTATTAAAACTCGGAAATGACACAAGCATCTACTTTTCCGTCGTACTTGACAGTGGACATGGGCCCATAGATGGCACGAGTGCTCAACACTTCATGTCCCTTCAAGAGATTTCAAACTAGTGTAAAAGCAGTGGACTCGATATATAACATGAGGCAAACAGGCGTTTGGACCGGTGACAAGGTTGTTTCCAAGACCAGCACCACGCACTGTCCTAATTACTGACCAGCCTTCGAGATTTAGTTGCCGTGTGGTCGAAATATCAATGGCATGATAGGAGCAGTGGAACGATAAAGAATTCCGGACCATGAGTAGTCTCCCAGTACATAAAAAAGTCAACGAAGGCTAGCATGGCACAGCAAGGTTGGCAAAAAGAAGTTCATTTAATTTGACGGTGCATTGTTTGACAGAACTACAGGCTCCCGATACAGCAAAGAAAAACGATAACCCACCACCGTACCGTGATGATGACTGGCATGAAACAGTGTTGCCATGAAACAAACTTGTACAAGTTGGAATAGAGACTAGATATTCCACAGCCAAAACAGTGTTCCATTGTTAAATACCGTGGATTTCACTGTTGAAATTCATTGAAAGCTTAGCCAACGCCTCCAAGAATGTTTCAGACAAATAATGTACGGAGAGCTTGACTTTGTGGTGCGACAAAATTACTGTCAAGCACTACGAGAGAATCTATGGTTTTGTAATCAATCTCTTTCCCATTAAACGACATACATTCGATGTTCATCTATTGCTACCAATGGTAATTCCTCCACGATCAGAACACAGCGGGACATATAAAGGCAAGATCCTTACATAGGGTATCCTGACTTCATGCAGACTGAATCGAACTTCCACAATATTAGTGTATACGATTAGGCTCTTCAAATACATCATCGTTGCCGTAAATTATGCAGTTTACGAACAGATCGGCGGTTGCGATTACCGCGAGCAGTTCACAAGCGCCAACCGCTACATATTCACCCTAAAAGCGTTTTGCTGCTGTTGATAAATCTGCTGGTTTTGCGCGATAGGAAATGTCTGCGGGACAGTCTGCTGATGCGACATGGGCATCTGACCGTATCCCATCGGCTGGTACGCCGTCTGCATGGGAAAAGCGCCCGGCGCCGGCTGAGGCAACATGGGGTTATACGCGGTGGGCTGATGCATGAAGGCTTGAGTTCGGGCTTGCGATTCGAGTCCGGACAGCCACTGATCCGCCTGTGACGGGGTTCTCTTGTGGTGCTGTTGCTGTGTGACGTCGCTGGCCCACGGATTGGTTTCTCGTACCGGCGACGATGTCACTTTTGAATTCGGGCTGCCGGCCGGGAATACGTTTCCATTGGCGCCATTGGCTCCGCCAATTCCATGGAGGTCTGGAAATCGAGTTACCGTCGATAAATTACAGAAAAAGTAGACTTGAAGGATATATTTCCGGGAAGTGTCCATGGTCGAGGCGTCGGCTACTAAGCAAGGCTATTTTAAAATGTATGTCTGCGACCGTGAGCAGAGGCAGTCAATGTAATCAGCTTCGCTACTCAGTCAGAAGTAGAAGTAACGCCATGAATTTCTTCTTGATTACAAGTAAAACTAGCAATTCCTAGGACGTGCTAAAACTACTTCAATTGGACGTAAAAAATAAAAGGTCTGACAAGTACTGACGTAAGTAGATTAGAGACGGAGATTTAGTCGAGGTGTATCATACTTTTGGGAGTTGAACGGTGGTTGCAGTGCTAGATGCGTCTTCGAGACCAACACACTAATGCCGCAACAAATAGGTACAATCTTCGGATATATATTCAGAAGTTACCGTGATGGCTATTTCACAAGGTTCTCACGATGCCGTCACACAGGCGCGTATCCAGAGCGCGAAAAAAGGGGGGGTTTGAGTGAAATCACCTATTATGACGTCATAATTACGATCACTCGTCTACACGCCAAGGCGAATATTTACGATATATTATAGTTCAATAATTAAAAGAGATTTGCGGTGAGTGGGAGATGTACGAATTCGATACAGACAATGCCTGAAATTTCGTGTTTTTACGTTATGATTGAACGAAATTCGTAAATGCTCACATTTAGTCATGAGCCGACTAACGCCGCCGGTCTCCAAGCGCCTAGTTCCGACCAGAGATGCACGATTTTGTTAGGTTTTGACTATATTATGCGCACAGCCGGTAGTATCGCAGCGGACGAACAAGCGCGGAATAGTGCGGTAGCATACACGAGGGCGATCGCGATCGCCACAGAGAGGTGTGGAGTGTACAACTGCACACGAATGTGTGCATTTCGATGGCTTTATCAGCCGCACGGTTGAGCGTTTAGTACGCGCGAAGATAATTAGCCCTTAATTGCAGGCACGCAAGTCGCTCTATTAATACAGAGTACACACTGGGATAATAACTTGAGCGACAGAGGACCTTGTCAGCCGATATCATTACGTTAACTTTACTAATAGGCCTACTCAATTCTCCCGTTCAGCGGCAACATAGGCCTGTATTTGGACGACAGCAAGCCACCTAACAATCGAGAACGTGGATTGCTAGGCTTGTATTTTGCAATGTGAATGTCAATCGTAGGGCATTTCTCGCCGATAATCGCGAAGACAATGTGGATTTGAGAACAGCATTGTCGTACCGGTGCCGCCGTGTCTGCGTCTCGCTGATCAATCAACACGCCGTGCAATTCTTAATTAGGATTTCAAGGCGAGCAGGTGTAGCGAATTCGCGGGCGATGTTCATTGCCGACAACTTTGTCTTTGCAATTACGTATCGGCGGTATCGCGTCGGCCAATTAGATTAGATTTTCCTAAAATGCGTCTCTCGTTTTAGCAAGGCGAGAGAGAAATCGAGGGAAGAAAGTTGTGAACGTCAGCATCTGCCACTAGGGCTGGGCACAATGATTCGAGTACTCGAATCTGAATCGAGTATTAATTTCAATGATTCGAGTCGAGTAGTAAAAGACGATTTTTTCGAGTACTGAAATTATACGCTTCCCGCAACTGAAAGCTAGTTTACTAGCGAGAAGTATAGTTTGGATAATATTTTCCACTAAGGAAGCCTTGAAACCATGATTGGCCCTGTCACAGCTTACGAGACATAGTACAAAGCTACTAACGTTACTTTTAATAACACATTTCCGAAGTCATGATCATCCTACAACATTGTCAAGAAGTGCAATGACATCGGTATGGTTGAAAAAATACCAAAGTATCTTTAATGCGACGGATAACAGGCATTGTGTTCTTTGTGATGGCATAAAGGGTACATATTTGGACTTTAACAAAGTATATTTTGTTGTGACGTCATAATGAGTGATACTCGAACTCGACTCGACTCGAAGAATATTACGTGATTCAGAATCGAATCACTCAGGTACTCGATTTTGCCCAGCCCTATCTGCCACAGCTGAAATGTAGCTGAACAAGCGCAGAATTCGTACGCAATTAGCGAAATATAACGACCTATTTTATCCTTTCGACTAATTCGGCGCATAATTCCAATATTTTGTAGGGGTTTTAGTCCCCTTAAATAACATTAAGACGCCATATTCGCCTTCTCATACGTAAAAATGAATATGTTGAACTAATAAATTAGCAAATATTAGAGGCTATATTTAACATGAATTTTTTAGGATTTTGAAAAGGGGGGGGTTCCGACCCCCTAAAACCCCCCCCTGGATACGCCACTGCCGTCACACGCCATTTCTGACCACTTCCGACTGTGACACCTGCGCCACATTGCCTACTGTTTGTGATAACCTATATCGCAGGAAGTCAAAAAAACTTATGAAAGTACAAAACTTACAAATATCGGCACATTTAATTGGATTAAAAAACGGTTCATCATCTTTCAAGTCGATAACATACGATTCAATGATCGGGTGAATTTACATAAAACCAATATTACTCACACAACAGATCCTACTAGAGTGTTGGGCAATTTTTACAATTTACAAATTCGGGTGAATTTACATAAAACCAATATTACTCACACAACAGATCCTACTAGAGTGTTGGGCAATTTTTTACAATTTCGTTTCAAACCTTGGAAAGAGAAGTGAAGTTTTGTTTCCAGGGGCAATGGAGCAAGGATTAGAATTAACTAATCCAATATCTTCATAGTCATGAATAAGTAAAGTAAATTTTTAATTAGCCGTGTTCAAAGTTCCCCCAGCATGTGCGATAACTTTGGACAATGTAGTTATTTGTATGACATTCCACTCTCTCGTTTATAAAACCTCGTCAATAAGACTTGTTTGGTCAAAGTTGATGAGGGCGAAAAAGAAATAGCAGAGATCTGGCCTGTTGCACGATCTCTGGTAATTGAGCCAAGTTTGTGTTGTAGAGCATGTACAACAATTGTGTAATTATCAGCCAGAATCGATGCAATCAAGCCCATACAGACGAGACAGATGTGATCAATTGATTGAATATTACAACACAAGAGCACTGTGTTGTTATCACAGTCATCCCGATGAAACTTGCATTGATTGCTTTTCATGAGCCTCAACAGACCGTTTCGATCATGTATCTTCATACTGATAGTCATATTTTCAACAGACGGAGAGACTCCAGTTCTCTAAAAGCTGGTGTCATGAGGCTCAAACAAAGATCGTCACACTTCCGCCATAGAGTGAACGGTAAAGGAATTTTTCAGACAAAACTTGAATTTCCATTAATTTAATTCCTTTGGGTCACAACACAATAAAGCAATACCATTGGGAGGGGCAGGCCTTGAAATAGGTGGCGCTTGTGTGAAAGGGTCATCGCCGTTGTTGAATTGCGAGAATAGCTCCGCCTCTCGTTCATCCTCGGGCACTAAACATAGAATCACATTGTTATGAAGCTGGCTTACTGCGGAGGCGAAAGTTCAGCGCGAAGGCATTGAAGTACCGGACGAGTCCAAAAGTGCACATAATAGAGCAAACACGACAAAATATCCATCTCTATGGCAACAAAATCGAATATACATGAAGCTGCTGCGGCTGTGCACTTGCATGGTTAATCGGTTCCAATAAACATTTGAATCTCTGTAACAGAGTGAATCATACAAATGCGATTGTTAAATTAAAAGGATTAATTGTAAATGGCCATAGGTATGTTAGTTAAGCGGTTACTGAATTCTTCTTGCGTGAATCATATCGTCACAGGGTTTTTGGGGTAGTTATGCCGTTGCTGTGGCTGCAATAGGGATCCCACTACATTTCCCTTTATGAGGCAGGAGAATCAAACACACAAACATGAACAGGCACACAAAGCACAATACGAATATAACATACCTGGATTCATGACTTGCTGCCTTGAAATAGTAGAGGGGAGTTCGTTGACACGAAGAGAAAGGTTGCGTTTAAATGGTGAATTCAAATCACCCTCAACAAACTTCTTCTTATGACTGAAATTCCTAAAAGATAATCATGAAGATTATAATTAGGAGCGAAATGAATCCCTACATACATAGACGTACACCTATATCAGGGGTCGGCAACCTTTTGCTAGTCACGGGCCAAATTGTGAGTGCACAACTTTTTGGCGGGCCGGAATTTTTCTTATTACTATATTTAACGCAAACGTCGATATAGTACCCTACATTGATGCAATCTCAATCATACCAATCACAAAAAGGGCAAAACACATGTATTTACACTTCAACAACGCAGGATAAATGTGACACTTGGCTCAGTTCGCTTCGTGAAAGGTTTTCAACTTCTGGTAACAAGTCAGATGAAGCAAGAATCAGACGATATTCTAAATGGGCGTTGGAATACGTGATCTTAGCTTGCTCTTCGTGAATTTCATTGTTCAAAACTATTGTTCACATGCGTACGCGCTACCAAAAGTCGATGCCATTTCTTTTGCATTGTTGGTCAGGCTGGGATAAAGACCCATTTCAATAACGGACTCTTTGTATGAAATCTGTCATTCAATTCAACTGCATCGCATTTCAAAAGGGCCATCTGAAATTTTCAGGCAATGCCATTGGCGTTCACATTAAACGGAGGACTGAGCAATAGTCAGAATTTATTTTGTACAGATTGAATGTCGGAAAAGCGGGTGGCAATTCAGTAACTAAATTTCCTATCACAGTTACAAATGTATAGTGCTGGTACTAGGTTTACTCTCCTCCAGTATCTGAAAGTGAGCATAATTTTCTTTTTACTGTTGTAATTCCCACAGTCACAGTTTTGTTTCGAATGCGCCTCAACATCTTATGTATTCAGTTATTTCCCCATGAAGTTGCAAATTCAAATTGTTTAGATGTGACGTTTAATGTACTACAAAAGCAAGATTAGATACCCATTTCGATGACAAGATTATGAGTCGACGATGTTTGTATTTTCAAGGAAAGTTGCTAATTCGTTTCTCAGTTCATACACTCGTGCAAGCATAGCTGCTCAACTTAATGCGCGAACATTGCAGATATACAGGACATCGCCATATTGATTCTCTGCTTCTACTAATATATGGGGTAGGCTATCTGTCGGTGATTAAGTATGTGAGACCAAAATCAGCTTTCGCCACTGAATCCAAAACACTATTCAGGTTTGTTGTCTTGGCGTACAATGTCCTCTGGTGAATTAAACTGCGGATGACTAACCTATACGGAGGCTAGTTATCTATAATGAAACGGAAAGTTTGAGATTTTGTCATTGCGTTTTTGAAGCAGGGGAACGGCACCTTTATTGTCGCACCCTATCAGAGTGGCAAACCCTTAAAAAAGTATGGTATACCTTTGGTTGCGCGATACACCTGCTTAATAAGCACTGGTCTAGTCTACTCTACAGATATTCTCTATCTCCTACTTTTAGTACGAGATAGGCTACTAGTCAACCGCCTTCGCACCAGTTTTATGGCGTAACAATAGACTAATACGACGTAGTATACTTATATCGCAGCAATGCCGCATTCTTTCCAAGCAGTGCTGCACTGCAGATTGGAGCTCATTGAGAAACGCCGCGTATTCTTGTGGTAACTAATTACTTGGTCGCGGGCCGGATCCGGCCCGCGGGCCGTAGGTTGCCGACCCTTGACCTATATTATCGAATGACATATCTACATGCTAAATCCACTTAGCGACCAGGAAAACGCAAGTTAAGCCTCTTTACTCATCTCAATTCATATAAGCAGGGATCTCATTCCTGAGTATTACCACTGAGATATGGACTATTAAATTAATAAATTATTACTTCAAACCAAGTCATTTTCCTTGGCCAACAACTCTTTTGAAACATTTTCACTCAAGTCCAATAATTTGGTTGNGTTACAATAGTATAAATTTTCATATTCATTGGGTAGATCAGACGTTGGTAGCTGTATCATTGCTATATGTGTATTCCTGCTAACAGAATCACTTGAAGAAAGATTGGGTGCCAGAGGATATTCGACTGAATGAAATTTTGTTTCTGGCTGTCGCCCATCCACACTTCCTATTCCAACAAAAATTCTTCAGGATGTATTCAATTTGAGGTTTTCTACAGCAAACCAACCCTTTAACAATCTAATGGTGATGAAGAATTTCAAGTTATATCGATATCAAAAATATCAAACATTGATTTTATTTCATCGACAAATAACAGATTGCTCATTATCGAATGCGGGTTCGCATAATTTTGCACATCACTGACTTCTTCCTGTAGGAATAAAGCATCATGAAAAGGATTGAATAGAGATTATCTTCAGATAATCATTTCCCAAATAGATTGCCAGAACTGCTATTGGTATGCGCGGAACATTTATCACTAGAGATAGGTGACATGAGGCAGAAAAGGCCGATAATGGCTTCACTAGCAATCAAAAATATAGGAGAAAGTACCACAATAGAAACATTGAAACATTTTATATACAAAGTGACTCTTGGTGTTACAGAAATACGGTATACAATTGCATAATACGTTCATATTGAAATATACCGGAAGATTTTTGGCTGGCACTAGTCACGGGTCATAGTCAGCACACTAACAGAAAATTGAAAAGAACATTATATATCAACAATCCTATCACCAAAGTTTAAATATGAAGTTACTGGCGTGAAAATTCGAATAATCCATGCAAACAGAAGGCTTAAGCTTTATGTACTATTTTTCGATAACCTAAATCTTATATTCATATATACTGTTCCTGGTTGATGTAAATGAAACAATCAGTCGTCAAATTCAAGCCTTCCGAGGTACATGCAGAAAAACAGAATATCTCACCTTAATGACGCCTGCCTTATCAAATGCAAAGGCGCGTGTGGCCTTGGTACGGCGGCGGGGTTGTGAACGTCAACAGGAATTTCTGTAGCATCTAATTCAATGAAAAATGAATCATCATCTTATAATAACAGAGGCCATGAATAGCATATGCGATGAAAAACAGACGCATTGCATGGGGCATTGCAAGAACCTACATTGCATTCTGCCATAACATTTCAAGACAAATTTGCATCTTAACACGCTATTGACAGCCAGGTTTTGCATCCTATTAGGAATAATTGATACTAGCATTTGGCCTTTATCCAAGTATGTGGATTATATTGACATGACTCAGACTAAAGTAGTAACATATCTACTTGGAATCAACATATATGGTACAGGATATCGCAAGGTTATTCAAGTGGCAATTACTTAGAGTGCATCATCGCATAGTGATAGAGAAACAACTGTATTCCAATAACAGAACATTGTTTTTCATACAGCTTTTGCTTGACAATATGAATAACGTGAAAAAATAATTTGAGGCAACCCGAGGAGCCTGATATCACACAAGTATAACGTGCACTATACTAATGCATACACGTATTGTATATATATTGCTTATGTTTTTATCCAACATAACCTTGCGAAATTTGTCGACAGCTTATTTAAAATGGAGTGGAATCAGTTTCCCAGATCCACAATCATAACCCACTCCGAAGTGAATCAATGATTGACCGTCACAATGACTTTTAATAGCACTACTAAGCTCCTCAATCCCATTGCTTTCCATGCTACATACCTCGGGTGGGCTTGCTNCATTATATTGATGGAATATATTTTACTAATAAGTTACCCACACCCAGTATAGCAACACAATATTATAAGTCATCAGGTTCGCATCGCTAGAGACAAGTGTTGACCACACATGTTTGGACCAGACACAATCCAAAGCATCAGCACCACTGATCGCTCACCCCGCAAGACAAACATAGCAATGCTAACAAAAAAACCGATGGCAAAGCAAGTAACAGGTTGCGTTTCAAACAAAATACAATCAAGTGCAAATAATGAGCCGTACCAGCAGTGTAATATCAGTTCTCGGAACAGAGTCTTACAATTATTATTATCCGCAATCTGACATAGCAATGAACAAGACTCTTCATACCACCAACGCAGTTCTATTCATAGTCACCACAAGCCAAATATGCGTAGGAAACGCGACAGTCTGGCAGAAACAATCAAAACTGTGATGAGTTGATGACTGTATCAGTGTATCACTGTATGGATGTTGCCAGTCGATCAATGTATAGTTCGTGTAAGAAGCCAAATATAACACACATTTTTAGGATGATGTTATCAGATACGATGCAACTTACTTCTCAGAATGGGAGTTGACGATCCACTCTTGTTCTCGTTGTCAATTTCTGTCTGCATTTTAGGCCTGAACGACCCTTCTCTNAGTAAACATGGTTTTGTTTTTTTCGTATTTCGCCGTGACCCCGATCGTGGTGCCGCCGATAGTGTCCCGCTCCCGTTTCTGCTTCTTCTCCAGACACGCCGCAAAGGCGCATCCCACCGCGTGACTTAGGCGCTCACCCTGAAGAACAATACTTGAAATTAGTACAGGAAATGCTCTACGATCAGACACTCGATGATAGATTAGTACCAGACCATTGGTCCGAGACCAAATATTGTTTTCTTGGATCTTCAGAACAGTAAAATAACAGGATCACGGAATGAAGCCTCAGTTTGCGAATCGAGATAGTTGGCAATAATGCACCTTACGTTATAGGTTTGTTCCATTATTATATAGGCTACGGGGTGACCTGTTTGCATTGGGCTGCAAGTATAAATTATTCACCAGCTCAGTCATGGAAGGTGATATTGTCAATCTCGACTGCCGATCTTGAAAGCGACAACAGCAGTGCTCAAAGGCTGGAACATACAAAATTTTACAAACGATGGATATCAAAAGAGATATACATAATAAAACATGCCGGTAATGAATAGGCTTAAGTGCTGGAGTTTTCAAAACTGCTGAGGTGGCAGTGAAATTAGGAAGAACGAAGTCAAGTAGCGTAAACATAGGCATTAGGCAAGGTATAGGAGTACTCCCTTCACATTAGTATACCGAAAAAAGCTACAGCATAATAAAATCCATTGTAAATCCATGACTCGCTGAGAAGACTATCATGAAATAATTTATCGTCATGAATGGCTGAACTACATTACTCAGTGTTTGCACCTATTCCGTAACAATAAAGTTGAGATGTGTTAAAAATGATTCAGACACTTGGAAAAAGTACATCAAACCAAGGAACCAGAAAAACAGGCCAACCGCACAAAGGGAGGATTTATCATACTCTAGTCACTAGTTTGAACTTCTCCCTAGCCCGCAACAATATAACTCTCAAACAGTTGGCTCCAAAAATATCACACTGACAATCTGAGATCGATTCTAAGCAACCTGAAAATCTGGGATTGCGGATTTGCAAAGGGAATATTTGAAATAAATATTTGCTAAGCAACCTCAAAACATTGCATTTTGCATAAGGGATTTTACAAATCAACCTGAAAGTTGAGAGTGCCTTCAAAAAGGCATGACTGTCTTAGATTTTCCCCGCAGTATCGTATTGGACCGAAATTTGAAACCGGTTCTTACAGTGAAAACAACATACTTGAGTTTGGGATCAGGGTCAATCGAGCATGCTATTGTCAGCGAGTTGATTCATCTTGACTCACATAAAGGTATAGGCACTACTACACACATGCACCGGGTCACTTAGAAGCCCCAGGTCTTCAAATAGTTGAAAACCAATAGTTTCGGACCAGAGGTATTGCAAAGCTATTCATATATTAATGTGCAGTATATTCATAAACGCTACTGTATCACATATATCCTGACATGTGTGTAATGCATGGTAGGTCTCACTGTTTAGGGATCTTCAAAAACAGTTTTTATGTTAGGATATGCGCTTGGTGACACATTTATGACACACTGCTAGAGTTTGTCATGCACAAAAGTTTCAAATTCAAGAGTCCAAATACAACATTCCATATAACACTCACGATTTTGTAATTGCTTTTCACACGAGACAGTTTCCACATTACCAAAGACATGTCGGGGAAACTACTTTAGAGCTGATTTGGCAATTCACTTAGATTCAGGGAAATGAACATGTGATTCACAGCACTTTCAGAATTTCCCATCATTACGGGCATTACAAGGATAATACGGCTTCACCCTGTAGCCTCAACAATTGGTAACAATTCTAACAGTCACATAATATCGCATGGACTGAATAATGCCAGTGCCACAAATATAAAAAAGTTCAACCAAGAAACAGTATGTCAGATGTAAATCCCTTGTTGCAGGGTAGTCTTGACATTAATACGTTCCATGGTAATCCTATTTTTAATCAACACTCTACAAATGATCCGGATGACCTCATTCTGATTAACATCGTGTTTCCTGATATTCAGAAAATTCCACTCAGATGGCTGTAATGCATTATAAATTTCTACTTGATGCTATATAATGGCAGAAGCCAGTAGCACGACCTCTATTTAAGAAATTTATGAGAAATGCAATGACAACGTTTTATGAGTCTCACAAAGAGGTCGTGCCACTGGCTACTGCGTGAACCTGAAGTGTCATGGACTCATGGTGTTTCTCATAAATGTTCAAAAGAAACAGACCAGAATGGTTGGCTACAGACACTCTTGTATCAAGAATACAGGAAAATATTATTGCGAGATTTGCGGGCCTCATTTCCACAACAGTTGAGTGCTAGTGGCCCAAGCTCATGTGCAATCATTGTGGATCAACGAGCTCAAAATCACGAATAGTCGACTCACCGAATCCTTTATAGCCAGGAACGAATGACATATCCATCTCCTGGTTGTGCCATCGCGACATATGTAAGAGAAAGCTCGGTTGTCATTTCGGTCTGGGGCGCAGAACGATACTTTTTCAATGGTTTGATCCAGAAGAAGCGCCTTGCTGGAGTCTTCGACGACTCTCAACGCATCCGGAGAAACGTATAAAATGGCCTTCATCTTCTTCTTTTTATGCTGAGGAAACGTATGATAATTGTCACGTTTAGTCAATCATTAATGTAGGGACTGTTTACATCATTAAGACAAGCTTGGTAGTCTCTATGCAATATAGTGCTATTACTAATGAATACTTCTAATGCTTCTGAGCAGAGTTAGACTGCTATCAGAATATTGAACTGACATCACCGATCAAAAATATTTTTGCTGATAAATGCAATATTTCTACACCGATATATCGACCAGGGATTAGCTTCTGAGCACTTGGACAGTGCAAAAAATGACAGGTATATCAAGGAAATATTTCATGCTGGGATGTAGTCAGTGTTGCGACCTTCTTAGTCGAAATGACATTCCAGTTGATGGGAGGGACAGTTCTAGTAGTAGTAATAATTTCAAATTGCGGGGAGTGGCTATTACACATTGGAAAGATATATATGACTAATGGCACAGCTTCTGTCTCTTATACACATCT
>ATSW01011990.1:0-11256 GCA_000444245.1 Botryllus schlosseri | reverse complement strand
ATGAATGAGATTGTCTACATTAGCATTCAATGTAGTTCTTTTAGGCGTAGTCGCTGTTTCGACTATGCAGAGATGTGTAGACCTGCTTCATGCGCGAGCCACATATCAAAAATCTTAGCTTTAAGGAGCCACGACACAAAAATTGAAAAAACGAATTTATTACACAATCACAATGAAAAGTAGGCTATCGAAAAAAGTTTATCATTGTGCGGTAATACGGTATGCATCCATCTGAACTGCAAGGTATTACAAATCAGGCTGATATGACGTCAAAGCAGTGCCGAACAGTTTCTTCCGGTGCTGCTGAGAATTTATTGATGATTTCAGTTCTGCATGTAATCTAAGTACACCGTAAATCTATCTTCGCTGGGTAACTCGTAGCAAAATTTTAGTGTTTGGTTTCGTAATGACGTTTCAAGTTACTGTTCTATTTTCGTGTTATTACTTTCTTTCTTGCGATTATCGGTCGGCGACATTTTCTAGGCCAAACTGCAGTAATTCCTAGCCTTTACGATACAAATGGAGGAGCCGTATTAACCATTGTCAGTCCGGAAATTATCATCGATTGACAACCAGCCACCATTGTTGTGGGTGAAACGTTTATTGAACTAGATTTGAGAGTTCAACTGTAAAGTTCTAATCCTGTAATGCCACCTTCGCTGGTCTCGCGTAAACCATATGGTAAGAAACAACACGAAAGCAATACGCATACTGTTAATACGCGATAGAAGGTATCAATTTGTAATCAGGTTACACTTCTCTAGCAAAATCACCAAGCGCATGTGCATTGTGCATTGTGCAATCAATAACGAGCCGTAATCAAAGGCTGAAAGAGCCGCAGGTTGCCCACCCCCGGACTATACTATTATCATTTACACCAGGCCGATATTCCTAATCATGGTCCCACAGCAACCACCTTATAACGCGGCGCAACTTCATTCTCGATTTATGTTAGTATTTATAGTATAAAATACAAAACATGCATTGCGTTGCTCGCTATGGTCACTTTACTCATTATTGAGTGATTAGTTGATTGTCTGAACGTTCTTCAGGGGTCAGATACCTTTCCGACCGAAGAGCCATATTGACCCAATACCTTCAATTGTAACTCCCAAAGAGCCATACATATCAATCAACTGTTACGTCACAATTGAAATCCGTGACGTATTGGTAACATCAATATATGGGATTCGTAGTGCGTGCCCTTTTTTTTTCTGCCCACATGCATAGGTGGAGCCAAACATGGTCACGAGAGCAGTACATACCCAGTGCAGGAGGAAAGTGAAGCAGTGCCTTAGAGTCGTCAGCAATGAGTGAAGGAAAATTGTGAAACCTTCAATAAATGTTGGTATTTTCTATCGATGTTTATGAATGATCAGATTTTGAACATTTTTATTCCCAAAATCTCGGAATTTCATATTTATTGTTCGAAAATGAAGCTTTAAAGGGGAGGTAAGGCAAAGATGAGGCACAGACGGGCCAAGTTTCACCTGTGATAGCGCAACTCATCGTAAATAGCCTATAGTTTATAATCTCTGATATTAATAAATTGTAATTGTAGCGCAGATTTCGAAAATCTTAGTACTGACCGACTTCTAAAGTATTCCGCGTAACGTGACTTTGCGCTACATACCTACATTTTACGGAGGTGCTAGATAACTACTTACCAATCAAGAATATGGATAGCTATGATGTTGTTTTCAATTGCAATTTTTAATTGTGAATGTCACTTCTATGCTGCGCGCGTGCGCACTGATGACAAAGTCGCCGTTTACGGAAAAATCCGTGCCGCGCACAAAAAATGCGGAAGTGATGACCTCTTTTTTAGTCGTTACGCATTGTTTCCCAAGGGACCGTGTAGTGAGTTGGTGAGTGCGCGCAGACTCGTGAAAAATTAGAGAGAACATTGCTTTTAAGGCAGTTTATTTCTATGATCAGGAAGGCAATGTGTATTTGAAAACTGCATTGTCCGACAAACGTTGCCATAGATCGAATTCGCGAGTGGTGTTAGTCGCCGGCGAAGCAGCAACTTAACTTAGCGGATTTTGAAAAAAGGTCTGTATATCTCCGGGTATAGGCTTGGATATCTCACTGTCTTGAGTTCTCGGGGAGATGTTTATGCTGCCACGAGAATATTTATTCTCGCGGCCATGAAAATGTACTAACACGTTGCTGCAATATTCATAAATCAAGTACAAAATTAAAAAAAATTCGAAGAGCCATATTTTATACCCAAAAGAGCAATTTATGGCTCGCGAGTCATAGATTCCCGACCACTGTGCCAATGGTTCCGGAACTTTTTCGGCAAGTGGCACACTAAAAGCATTGAAAACCACTCGCGGCGCACTTACAAGAAAACTGCCTGTATAATTTTGTTCGCGCGGTAATGCGATGGTTATGCTTGTTCATACCAGCATTAATTCGACTGAAACCAGGTTGACAAGCATACCCGCATTTCGTCGTTTTCCAAGCACTGTCTCTCGGTAAGACCTTTTAATTTCAGTCAAAACGAAATACCATACGTCACCTGATTTCTTCACAGAGAACGGTTGATTACGACAATTGTGTGAGCAAATAGCAACTAAGTTGTTTTATATAGCATAGTATCGATATAGCGATTTTACCTTCATAATATAAAATCTGAACTAACCGAAAACTATCATTGTACTGATCGCTAAAATGCTAACATATAGAACTTTTTACCGGGTCGGGCCGTTGAATCCCCATCAATGGTGAGAATCGGCATTGTTCCAAACAATATTCCATCGGCAAAACAATGCACTAGAACAGTGGTTCTCAACCTTTTTGTCTTCGCGGACCCCTTTTGAACCGTCACGGACCCCGCGGACCCCCGCAAGTTTTAGTTCAAATTTAGCCCAATTCTCTTGCCACCGGCATCTGTCATTTGCATATATCAACTATAGGCTTGTGATAAACAGCGACATAATGACCGTTCCTGACAATAAACTCATACTATATGTAGAAATTGGCTGGAATTTTATTATTCCGAAGTGTATTCTGCAGCTGCATTTCTTAAATTATGTGGTCGTGTCTTGAAAATTCACGCATTTCAATGTGATATGAACAAGTGCCGAAAATCCATTTCCAAAATGGTAAAGGTGGAGGCGAATGTAACATTGCCACCTGACTCTTCTGACGACACCTTCGTGTGTCATCGAAACATATTATTTGACACCCAAATTGAGAAATAGATTTCAATGATGTTATCACGTCCAGACTAGTCGTTTCTGCCTGCAGCTCATCTTCAAGATATTCTGGAATATATAGTGGTTATTACCACGTGATAACATCATTGAAATCTGTTTCTCAATTTGGGTGTCAAATAATATGTTTCGATGACACACGAAGGTGTCGTCAGAAGAGTCAGGTGGCAATGTTACATTCGCCTCCACCTTTACCATTTTGGAAATGGATTTTCGGCACTTGTTCATATCACATTGAAATGCGTGAATTTTCAAGACACGACCACATAATTTAAGAAATGCAGCTGCAGAATACACTTCGGAATAATAAAATTCCAGCCAATTTCTACATATAGTATGAGTTTATTGTCAGGAACGGTCATTATGTCGCTGTTTATCACAAGCCTATAGTTGATATATGCAAATGACAGATGCCGGTGGCAAGAGAATTGGGCTAAATTTGAACTAAAACTTGCGGGGGTCCGCGGGGTCCGTGACGGTTCAAAAGGGGTCCGCGAAGACAAAAAGGTTGAGAACCACTGTTCTAGTGCATTGTTTTGCCGATGGAATATTGTTTGGAACAATGCCGATTCTCACCATTGATGGGGATTCAACGGCCCGACCCGGTAAAAAGTTCTATATGTTAGCATTTTAGCGATCAGTACAATGATAGTTTTCGGTTAGTTCAGATTTTATATTATGAAGGTAAAATCGCTATATCGATACTATGCTATATAAAACAACTTAGTTGCTATTTGCTCACACAATTGTCGTAATCAACCGTTCTCTGTCAAGAAATCAGGTGACGTATGGTATTTCGTTTTGACTGAAATTAAAAGGTCTTACCGAGAGACAGTGCTTGGAAAACGACGAAATGCGGGTATGCTTGTCAACCTGGTTTCAGTCGAATTAATGCTGGTATGAACAAGCATAACCATCGCATTACCGCGCGAACAAAATTATACAGGCAGTTTTCTTGTAAGTGCGCCGCGAGTGGTTTTCAATGCTTTTAGTGTGCCACTTGCCGAAAAAGTTCCGGAACCATTGGCACAGTGGTCGGGAATCTATGACTCGCGAGCCATAAATTGCTCTTTTGGGTATAAAATATGGCTCTTCGAAATTTTTTTAATTTTGTACTTGATTTATGAATATTGCAGCAACGTGTTAGTACATTTTCATGGCCGCGAGAATAAATATTCTCGTGGCAGCATAAACATCTCCCCGAGAACTCAAGACAGTGAGATATCCAAGCCTATACCCGGAGATATACAGACCTTTTTTCAAAATCCGCTAAGTTAAGTTGCTGCTTCGCCGGCGACTAACACCACTCGCGAATTCGATCTATGGCAACGTTTGTCGGACAATGCAGTTTTCAAATACACATTGCCTTCCTGATCATAGAAATAAACTGCCTTAAAAGCAATGTTCTCTCTAATTTTTCACGAGTCTGCGCGCACTCACCAACTCACTACACGGTCCCTTGGGAAACAATGCGTAACGACTAAAAAAAAGGTCATCACTTCCGCATTTTTTGTGCGCGGCACGGATTTTTCCGTAAACGGCGACTTTGTCATCAGTGCGCACGCGCGCAGCATAGAAGTGACATTCACAATTAAAAATTGCAATTGAAAACAACATCATCGCTATCCATATTCTTGATTGGTAAGTAGTTATCTAGCACCTCCGTAAAATGTAGGTATGTAGCGCAAAGTCACGTTACGCGGAATACTTTAGAAGTCGGTCAGTACTAAGATTTTCGAAATCTGCGCTACAATTACAATTTATTAATATCAGAGATTATAAACTATAGGCTATTTACGATGAGTTGCGCTATCACAGGTGAAACTTGGCCCGTCTGTGCCTCATCTTTGCCTTACCTCCCCTTTAAAGCTTCATTTTCGAACAATAAATATGAAATTCCGAGATTTTGGGAATAAAAATGTTCAAAATCTGATCATTCATAAACATCGATAGAAAATACCAACATTTATTGAAGGTTTCACAATTTTCCTTCACTCATTGCTGACGACTCTAAGGCACTGCTTCACTTTCCTCCTGCACTGGGTATGTACTGCTCTCGTGACCATGTTTGGCTCCACCTATGCATGTGGGCAGAAGAAAAAGGGCACGCACTACGAATCCCATATATTGATGTTACCAATACGTCACGGATTTCAATTGTGACGTAACAGTTGATTGATATGTATGGCTCTTTGGGAGTTACAATTGAAGGTATTGGGTCAATATGGCTCTTCGGTCGGAAAGGTATCTGACCCCTGAAGAACGTTCAGACAATCAACTAATCACTCAATAATGAGTAAAGTGACCATAGCGAGCAACGCAATGCATGTTTTGTATTTTATACTATAAATACTAACATAAATCGAGAATGAAGTTGCGCCGCGTTATAAGGTGGTTGCTGTGGGACCATGATTAGGAATATCGGCCTGGTGTAAATGATAATAGTATAGTCCGGGGGTGGGCAACCTGCGGCTCTTTCAGCCTTTGATTACGGCTCGTTATTGATTGCACAATGCACAATGCACATGCGCTTGGTGATTTTGCTAGAGAAGTGTAACCTGATTACAAATTGATACCTTCTATCGCGTATTAACAGTATGCGTATTGCTTTCGTGTTGTTTCTTACCATATGGTTTACGCGAGACCAGCGAAGGTGGCATTACAGGATTAGAACTTTACAGTTGAACTCTCAAATCTAGTTCAATAAACGTTTCACCCACAACAATGGTGGCTGGTTGTCAATCGATGATAATTTCCGGACTGACAATGGTTAATACGGCTCCTCCATTTGTATCGTAAAGGCTAGGAATTACTGCAGTTTGGCCTAGAAAATGTCGCCGACCGATAATCGCAAGAAAGAAAGTAATAACACGAAAATAGAACAGTAACTTGAAACGTCATTACGAAACCAAACACTAAAATTTTGCTACGAGTTACCCAGCGAAGATAGATTTACGGTGTACTTAGATTACATGCAGAACTGAAATCATCAATAAATTCTCAGCAGCACCGGAAGAAACTGTTCGGCACTGCTTTGACGTCATATCAGCCTGATTTGTAATACCTTGCAGTTCAGATGGATGCATACCGTATTACCGCACAATGATAAACTTTTTTCGATAGCCTACTTTTCATTGTGATTGTGTAATAAATTCGTTTTTTCAATTTTTGTGTCGTGGCTCCTTAAAGCTAAGATTTTTGATATGTGGCTCGCGCATGAAGCAGGTCTACACATCTCTGCATAGTCGAAACAGCGACTACGCCTAAAAGAACTACATTGAATGCTAATGTAGACAATCTCATTCATAGAAAGTAAAGGAAGAGATACTTGTAAGGAAGAGATACTAGTGAGAAAGAAGAGAGAAAGAAAGGAGACACAAGTGTTGACAAATCGATAGCTAGCTGGCGGCCACACAATTCAATGAAACCTGATTTATCAGAAAGCTATAGTTTAACCACAATGTACTACTATTGATTGTAGACGCAGCGAGAGTGAGAGTGTGACTGATGAATCGCTTGGGTTACAATGTCCAACGCTTGCGGTTTGCGCTGCTTTTCACTTCCTGCTGACCTGCTGCATCTTAATCCAAACGGCATTGCTCCATCACCATGCCTAACTCCGTTACGATGCAAAATTCGAGACTGATTTGAGGGGTGCAGGACCCCCTCCAAAAAAAAAATTCGCAATCAGTACCACGGTAGCTTCCGATTGATACCAATTTTAGCTAATATCGCGCTCGGCAAGCCAGCGTGATCAGTGCCGTAAATTCCCTTTGCTGAAATGGAAAGAATGACTGACGTAATCGAATCGCAGTGAGCCATAAGATTTGCTTGTCTGCACTCTGCAGGGCAAAATGGTTGAACTAAAATATGCATAAAATTTTTACATTGTCAGAACACTAGAAACTACTCAAAACCCAATTCAAAGAAAAAAATAAGCATTGTTCGTAATTCGCTATGGAAGCCACGTTCGGATAGTGTCGTTAAACTAATACTTGAATTACTAACTTTTCTTATGTCACGTGACGTGATCATATCATTTTAAAGATTAGTCAACTCATGAGTAAACATAGAGGTGCGGTTTGACAAATATTGCTACACATGCAATATTCCACAAACATCACCAGCGTCTCAAAAGTGTACCGAGCCACTGACGCTGCCAAGCTCGGTTAAATGTGAATGGTAGCTGTAGGAAAAGCATCTGGCTAAAATCTTCGATCAAATCACCTGCGGATCGCTGAGCAATGAGTCGTTGTGGCAACCCACAACTCGCGACAAGTAAGGATAACGCTATAGTGCTCTACACAGTCTTTTCTGGCCATTGTTGAAATCGATTTGAGCTGATTATTCAATTTGAATATCACAATCAAAGCGCTGTTATTGATGCAAGTGAAATTGTACGAACATTGCTGTTTGTATGAGCTTCTTTTGGGCCATGCTGCCAAGTAACAATTACTTTTGAATATGTTCTTTGCGTGAAGAGGATCCATTGTATATATGGAAATATGTACGTCAATGTGGATATCTCAAAATTATTCTAAAACGCGAAACGCCACAATCACATTTCGACGAGCAAACCGTCCCCAAACAGAATTCAATTAACGACACAGTCGTGACTAAGCTGGTATTGTCTTGTAACAGATTGATATGGCGCAAATCGCCATATGAGTAATACCGAACTGAGATGAACATAGCCAGAATAGATTGTCGCTTTTGAAATTGTAGCTTCCGTTGTTTATGAATATTAAAAACGACATAGTTTATCATAGAATTGTGACGATTGAATTCGCTATTATTACAAATGTAGTCCGTTTTTGAAGAGGGCGATGGAGCTTACCACATCCGAACATGAAATCAGATATCCTTACTGCATCGACTAACTCTAGTCTCTAGTGATACTGTGCGGAGGTTTCGTATTCAGACCTGGCTATGGAGAGCCAATATCACTTTAAAAGTTAGTACCTAGTTCTTTCTAGTTAATCTAGTATAACAGTTAGTATGGCTGTACGTCACAATGAAGCCGTGAGGTAGCAATGTCTTCAAACTATTTTCCCCTGGCTACATCGTCATAGACTTCTTATCGGATGCCTAATGCTTTCATTATATTGTTTAAATCAGTGTTTCTAAACCTTTTTCACCTCGCGAACCAGTGAAATTTCAAGAAATATTTGGCGGGCCGGTGGACCTTCAAAAATTGAAATCAACCCAAATTGTAAAGTATATAATCGTTTTTTGCACGTATGGTACTACAGAGTGACATTTTGTGGGTTTTGTTACCTGATAGTATTCATGTGATTTTACGGTACGTAATCTACTGAGTCGAGATCAAATTATTTTGACCAGATAGACGAGCTAGCGCCGAGAGTCGATCACAGTCTTTCGGGACGACGAATGCTGTGGATTAACTGACTATAGGCCAAGTCGAATATTTTCTTCTCTTCGACAATATCTAGAGAATAAGCGTTTCGGAGTCGGACCACGTCAGTGTTAGGATGACTAGAGTCATCACTTGACTCGATTCAACCTTTTCAGACCTCTTGACTCGACTCTAGTCACCTTGGAAAAGGACTTTATTTGACTCGCCGTTTCAAAAATGTGGATTTACTCGTGACTCGGATCAAAATTTTCGAGTCAATTTCAACTCATAAAATAATCGGTGTCGACTAAATCGCTGTACCTGTACGGACAGTACATGCTGTTGACGTTGTCCTGCCAATACCGAAAAAACTATTACCGAGAAAGCCATTACCGAGAATAGACATTACCGAGAATGGACACCACTGAGAATGGGCACCACCGAGAATGAACATTACCGAGAATGCAATGCAGGCATGTTATGTATATGGAAAAGTTCTGTGTATGCGCATCACGGCGTTGCAACATTAGGTGTCGATTCTCGGGTATAAATTTCTCGGCAACGTCCGCCCCAGTAAGTTAGACTCTTCACATTGTCTATCCTCGGTAATGTCCATTCTCGGTAAGGGCATCATCGGTAATATCAATCCGTATTAATTGAACCCATGTCGACACGCTAATATGATATGTGAGCAGCCAGTCATCCAACCCTTGCGCAACCTGGATTCACCCAGTCTCCGTCGGCAAGTCACAAATAAATTGACTGGAAACGTAGTGATTATTACGTTGTATAGACTTGCAGTATTCCATCTGTAGCTGTGTTTATCTGCCCAGCACTAAACTTAACGAATCTCTTGCATAATTACAATCGGACTGATATATTACTTTATACGTTTGTAATACTTGTGAACAATTGGCATAGGCATCATATCGCATGGATAATGGATATATAAGTGGATTGTGGATTGGATTATATCAAGTTGTTGCAACTTCTGACATTTCATGTTCTGTCATCTATTTTGCGGACAGTTACCGACCTGACCTAGTAGTTCTACATATATGTGGGCCATACAATGCCCCGTAGAATGTACAATCACCTCGATATTCGTTAATCGATTGATAATTCATAGTAAATCAATCTGTACTTGCAAAATCAAATGGCTTGAATCATGCCCCGAACTTCCAAAATTCGACATGACTTTGTGACTTGAGTCGTGACTTCACTGGGCAGGAATTGTCTCCATAGTAGGAATGTGCAATGTCTCGATTTGACTTGTGATTACACTGATTACTGCCGATACCTCTTAGCTGCGCGCGTGCGGAATTGCGCAGTTCTGACACGGTCTCTGCGCACAAAGCTGCGCACATGAAAGCCGAAGTGATGACCCTTTTTTAAGTGGGAACATTGCTTGTGACTCGACCAGAAGGTAGGTACTTGGTCCCAACACTGGACCGAGCACCTTGATGTGCTTTCTTGCTCATTCCCCACTATCGCCGCACGAAAACACCTGGCAACAGCGATATGGGGTTATCCGCAAAATGAATGAATCGAAAACGAATGATCGTACAATCTGTAAGGTTTAGCGAGTCAGCTTTTAGTTGTCGTTCGCATGTCGTCAAAGGAGACGGCTTGAACTTCAAGAACTTCAAGATAAATCGAACAATTTCCAGGCCTAATGTTACCTCATGAAGTTCTGAATATGTTGATGTTGATGTTTTATTTGTCTCAACAATTGACAAGACTTCAGCATTCTGCATCTTAAAATAAAGTTATAAGATTGTAAAATACCTGGCGGACCGGCAGTAACGTCGTCGCGGACCGGCACCGATACCAATCATTTATTTTTGTCTCACAAAGAAGTGAGAAAAAGTCAAAGATCAAAATCCACGATGGCCGACACTGTCTACTCTAACGATATGTTCAGTATATTGGGTAAGTTGTACCGTAATTCTCGTTTCAAAACATTTTTTGATTCTTTCATAAATTTCCTTTCAGAGGACGAAAACGTTTATTCAACGTGTCAATTTCAAACCCAATCTTCAACAGATGAAAACCCATCGACACGCGAGGAAATTGCAAGTATGAAATATATATACTTCACGAATGAGCAACTGAGAATTGGTGGGAGCATGATAGCAAAAAGTGTTTCATAATTTAGTTTAATATAGCCTAGCAACTTGCAACCTTTTGAACATGGCTGCGGAATTCGCAAAAGTTTAGTGCTTTAAGGCACGATAGCGATATTGAATATCAGCAGTCGTGAGACACGCTGTATAGCTCGGAGCGGGTCATTACTGTGGTACGAGAGACCAAGACATATAAGATTTCACAAAACATGCGGCTCCTCGAAGTGCGCTGCCAAAAAGATCAGGAGCGAGAAAACATTGGCCGAAAATGACCGGCGCATGTTAGCTAAAACCGTCGATACATAATATATATAGATATATTAGGGCTCTTCAAAAATGACTTTTTTTTTCAAATCGTACTGGCTACTTGATAAAATTGTTAGGTTACCTAATTTAAGCCTACACAAAATTTGGTTCAATTCCAGCCAGTAACCGCTTTGCTACAGGAGAAGAAAGTTTCTATTTATTATATAAAAACAAATAATAAAACATTTGATAATTTTCTGTTCACCCCATGAAAGTGTTAGGCTGTCTATAGAAACGATGCTCA
>ATSW01011989.1:0-12142 GCA_000444245.1 Botryllus schlosseri | reverse complement strand
TATAACTCTTTGTTGAACAAATCAAAGAGAGAACCATACTGAAAATAGTTGTACCGTAGGGCTGTTCAAAAATACCTTTTATTCGGATTCCAGCCATTCACGGATTAAATTATCAGACTACCCTGAAAAGGTCGCACACCAAATTTGGCTCAATTCGAACAAGTATATAAGCCTCCGCAGATCCAATTAAAATTTTTAATTCATTTGGGAATTTTTTTTTAATTTTTCTGTCAACCTCATGAAATTGTTGGATTGTCTTCAAATACGATGCAAAACAAATTTGACTAAATTCCAACTAGTAGAAGTTGAGTTTCTTGTTGACAAACCTCGGATTACCCACCAATATCCTATTCTTATGTGGCCAAATTGTTTTTTTCGTTTTGCCCTTCAATTTGTGCCTTGTCATTTTTAGGAACAGTGCCCCTTTAATGTTCATTATGTTGAGGCGTGACACGTTCTATGGCAATGGTTCTTGCCGTGGGCACTATACCGTCCCCGTGGGTGATTGTGACACTGACGTAGGGAAATACTTGGGGACGCACGGTCAGCATATATCAGTTTGTAGATTTTGCAGCCCACGACAGCCAACTATACTTACTTACTAAAATAGTTTTCAAAGCGAGTAAATTCTAATTGTACTTGAAGTAGCTTTGAACCGCTTCTAAAAGCATTGCTTCTGCTCGTATTTGAATAGAATTTTACGTCTACCTTTATCTGAGTAGATTTTTTGATTAATTTGACCACCTCTGCATGCATGACCAGAGCATGTTTTCCGATTACTCTTAGATCAAATCAAATATCTTTGAGCATTAAGTAAATTATCGTGGCACCGTCCCGCAACTGCATTCTCACAATTCCAATAAGAATGACTCTTCCTCGTGATTTGTTGACCAATAACCATGACTCCGCCTGGGGAATATAAATAATTGTGCGCTTGACACAACACCCTTCCGGCGATATATTCCTTGTATATTGGTAGTTGAATGCGGAATAAATCTATACCGATTCACGATAAATATTCAGAGACATACCTAATATATATACATATTGAGCGCACCGATTGCAGAAGTTGCCCATTCCCGCGGTGAAGAGCAAACATCTTTCTCTGTCGGTAAAACATTCAACATGCAATTCATACGTGTAATTTATCGCCACACTGACATATAGGCCTATATAGACCTTGCTCTCGATATGTCTATCTTACTTCAGAAATCACACTCCGTAATTCCCGCTGCTCCTGTAAATGAAGAAGGACTAAAGAAGCAGTCACCTTCCATCGGTAAGATGCAAGAAATGCCGCCTTCTCGGGCTTTAAGAATTCTCGATATGGTTATGTCCATCTATTTCTCGACTTCCCGTGCTATATCAATCAGCGATCGGCAATGCGTTTCATGTCCGCTAAATTAATCTGATTGATCTTTTCCAGAGAAAGTAGTCGAAAGTATCAACGTAAGAAACTTCGCGGATAAAAGCGACGAACAGTCTTTAAAGCGGAGAACCTTTCAACTTTTCGCGGTCAACTTACATTGGTATTTCTTCATATCGGTATTCTCCCTTCTGCTCTCCCTCGTGCTGCTAAGCTTGATGATATGGCAAATTCAAAGCGTCGCCCATGCCACGGTTGAGTTACAAGAAATTCGACATCTTATTCCTCGCCGTACAGTTGCCGGCGAGGAAGCAGGCGGAGGATCACCATCTAACGAAAGTTTGGATGGATTTCTTGTGTGATCACAGCGTTTCTATGGGCTGAGACTGCATAGTCAAACCTTAAAACTATCAATTGCAAAACTCGATGACATTATCAAGGTGACAATACCTCATAAGTAAATGGAAATTGTAAAATATACCCTGGTTATTCAAGAGGATTTTATACATTAGCGCTTCAACTAAAGTTAGTCTTACATCTCGTCAGATCTAGCATACTTCTATTAACCACATTTCCAATCAGCACTGTTACCCTCTTCACAAAGTAAGGGAGTTTTGGATCGGTTTTGCCGGTTACGAGTTCACTCTGAATCAATCCCAATTAAGTTCTGTCGATGCGCGGACCTTGGATGCAGAATAGGCCATTTCGAATATAATTTTCGTCAACCGGGTTTGAACATCTCTAAATCTCCTTTTGAAATTGGATCACACTGATTTGTCACCATGACCAGTCACGTCACTCCGAAGCCCCATGCGATCGATTATTTCGTTATATAATCAGCATCAACTATTCATCACCAATCCGTAATTGGCTCTGACGATGTTTTATCCGTATTGTGTTGAATAATTTGACTACATTTTGTGCCCCGCGCTGCGTTCGTGCTCACCTACACAACGACTTACAATCAGGGCATGGTATGGTATGGTATGGAACGACAATTTTCCATACTCCATACTGGCATTACTCTCTCCATACCACACTTGCAATTTTCCATACCATACCAACATTGTTCCATACCCTACTTGATACATATTCCATACTTTCAAATACTTCAATATCATAAGTATAGTACCTTTTCTAGCACCTATATTATTGATATTTCGGATGTCATTTTTGCTTAAACTAGCCATGATGCTAATCTAATTCCTGGTGATAGTTTTACAGAGTCTGTTTTGGCGAGGTTTAGTTCACAGTGGTGAGGTGCCGTGTACGTCTACTCAGCAGCTTCTGCGAGCAAAATGAGATAGTCAGCAGATTGTTATCTAGGACAGTCCATAAAAGGGGAAAGTAACATACGGCCCGCGATGAGATTTTGTCCGGCTCGCGGACAGTTTCTCGTCTTGCATGATAATGTGGCCCGCGGCCCCAGTCTGCCGAGATTCCCCACTACTTGCCTAAACGACAAATTTTAGTGACTGTATGTTATTACATAGGTATGCGCACTGCGCAGCGTGTGAGAGTGGAGCTTGCGTGTAAGTTCGTCGAAGCGAGAAGACATGCATTATCGACATTTACGATGTACTCAACCCTGATGAATTGAAATCTTGGTAAATTTTGCGTACCGGGCTTATCAAACGCTTTAAAATCTTAATTAAGGATTGCACCGTGATTTAGTTGATCAGAGAGATGCAGACATGGCGGCGCCTGTATGACAATGCTGTTCTCAAATCCACATTGTATTGTCATTATCGGCGAGAAATGGCTCTAAAGCAGTGGTTTCCAACCTTTTTATCTTAATCCCCCACTTCTAAATTATTCCGAGCCTTCATTCCCCACCTAAAATATGTATATCAACCCTTGAAATATGCTACCTCTTATAAAATTTCGCAAGACTTTGCTTAGTAAATACGTGATATTGAGGATTGTTAAGATCTCCGGAATTGAGTATTACAAAACCGTAAAATGGTAACCGAAAGCGCGACTCCGTAAATATATGTATCCACCCTGGCGCGCATCCAACAGAAAAATAGGAGGCGCTTGAAAATCTTTCAAATGTTGCGGGGTAGCATCAATTTACATACGTAAATGCCGAAAAATACATGGGTCAGATAAACTTCCTGGTGTTGACGAGCTCATGCGTTTTATATACATATAAGCTGCCGTAAACTTCACTTTCGCATGCTATTAAAAGAACTTGAAACTAAATAAATATGTAATTTCATTTGTAACGAGTCTGGATGTGCTATCAATTAGCGAGTCCATGATCTCCCTCGAGTACAATGTTCAGCAATATGAGCTCTTATTACAGCGAATCGGGATATTTCTATCACTACGTTTCGTGACCGATGATGGTGTACAAATGAATAAAAACAGTTGCTGGAGATCATGTGTCGCTATCCGGGTGATTCCTGCGAATCGGGGGCACTGATAACATGAATCGCTGAATTGTGAATGAGCTAAGAAATATTAGAGATATCGCTCGGCATTTCTAAACGAGCTTTAATAAAAGAGAACTGTAAAGATTTTTTCAAAAGTGAGTCTATTCCCCACCAGAAATCCCGAAATTCCCCACCCTTGGGGAATTCCCCACCGTTTGGGAACCACTGCTCTAAAGAGACATATTGCTGTCGATAAAATACATTCATTGAATACGATTTATTCCTTGTATATATGCGCGAATAATGTATCCATTCAGCAATCTGGCCCGCCAAGTACTTAATTTTCCTATATACGGCCCGCTGACTGGAGAAGTTGCCCGCCCCTGCTCCATAAGAATATCATCGAATTTCCGGTACATTAGCATGAGGCGCATGCAAGTTTGAAGTAAATACTCGCAAAATAATTTATAATATAGGCGCACCCATAAAATGTCCCAGCCACAGGCGATCAATACTGCAGCGATCTGCGTGATTATTTGTACAGTATTTGGTTGAGTATAGCGTGGCGCGAATTTCAAACTATATATACCCCGCTCCCTGATCTATAATCCGAATGTGAGATCGTTTGACATATGACCAATAAAATATCTCGCTATGTAAATAGTATAAATGTGCGGACAATATTTCAGAAGAAATGTAATTATCAATCACATTGAGCAATTAGTACGTTGCATCATGATTGCTTGTAAGCTGTCGTCACTCAAGGACTGAGGTACTGTACTGTAGTTGGAGTAGCCCACATTACCAATTATTGCGTCACACGATAGACTTTGCTCGGAGACGTCGTGTCTAGACTCAATACCATATCGGATCAACATTACTGTTGTCATTATTACATCACAAAATCATGTCATTCCAAGTGCTCGTAAAACCGCTGCACAAGTGTGTATTAGTTCCTACACAGCATTCAATAGTTCACGTTCAGACATAACAAAAGCGATCGCATTCCGTGAACACTGAACAGTGAACAGCGATCAACGTACGCTTCATGAAACTTGCACAGCACTGGCGTAGCAGCATGTGCTGCCGCCCCTGGCTTTCGCTTAAAATGCCGCCCCCTAAGTAGACCGCAGCTAATATCAATATAGATTCATGTTCAAACAATCTTGTCAATAAAAATAATTACAAGTAATACGCCGCGTCTCAGCCTCACCGTCCCAACGTTAATAAGGCCAAAAATATTAAGGACAAGAAATAGCCAACGAATGTATTGTGCAAATCGAAAATCAATAGCCGTCTCAAAACTTAACTTTTCGGGCTTTGCCGATGAAAAATCCGCGATGATATCCTCAAATTCAATATTTTGAACGTAGTCTCTTTCTATAGACCAGTGGTTCTCATCCGGGGATCCGCGGACCCCTGGTGGGCCACGAAGCATTTTCAGGGGGTCTACGAAGCCTCTGGTCATTGGAAAGTCATTGGTAACCTAATTTATATTTTTTTAATTAGGAAAACCATGGGACAGTTTTCGCTTCGCTTCATAATTACTAAAACTTTGGGACTCACGTCATTAAAATGGTCGTCTGAGATGAAATATCCGACTGTGCAAACTCATTTTATTGTCAACTTACTAATGGGATGCCGATGCAAACATATATTGCTGTTTATAAATGTTTTAGTAAGGTTTCTGAAAAATTAGATGTTGAAGATAGCAATTTGGATTTGCAGTTGTCAGTCGCAGCAAATTTGTAAACATTCGTTTGAAATAGAAGTTCCTGAACTTTTTTCCTGATCTGTCCCAATGAAGGAATTGAAACCGCACCGCCACGAAGTCCATTTTCTTCTGTGATATAACCACTAAATACCTTCAAGATGAGATATGCTAGATAGAAATGACTATATAGGCTGCGTGGACATGATATGTTCATTACAAACACACACCAAAAGCTATCGTCGGAAGCGTTACGCGTTAATATTACATTCGCCACCAATATATCTTTGTGGAAATGGACTTTCGGCACTCGTTCATATCCAATCAAAGACGAGAATTTTCAAGACAATAAATACAGGTGGAGAATTCGTTTCGAAATATTAAAAGTCTACCCAATTTCGACATATAGTGTGATGTTATTTTGAATAAAATTCATTTTCTGGCTGTTTATTACTAACCTAAAATCAATGTTTGCACGAGACAGTTGGCGGTTGCACGATAATTGAGCTAATTTTGAACGAAAACTTGAGGGTGTCCACGGGGGTCTGTGGCGGTCCAAAAGTGGTCCGCGGAGACAAAAAGGTTGAGAACCTCTGCTATCGATAGAGCTGATAGCCGATCATCATTCATGGTAGAACGTAAATAAGACTTAATCAGTTTAAGCTTTGAGAAGCTCCTCGCACAGCCCTCAATTGAAACACCAATGGTCAGATGAAGTTCCAGACACGGGTATAAATAAGGTGTCACATGCAGTAGCTTTGCATTAACTAGCCAACCATTGTTAGGAACACGCGCCCTTGATGGCTATTTCGGAATGGTTCCATTGTCATGTTAACATATTAACTCGTGTTTTCGGAATTAGCGTGACACTAGCTTTCGTTTAAGACCAGTTAGATTAAATTTTAGCTCACGGGACGCCAGCTATAGGACTATCAATTACGCTGCTTTAGCCAGCTGTGTACACTGTGTTAGCCTCATTTTGCCGCCCCCTTGGAGCCTGCCGCCCCTGGCGCAGAGCCAGAACCGCCAAGTGGCTGCTACGCCACTGTTGCACAGATCACGATAAAATGTATAAAACACCTAAGTATGGAAGTATGGAAATGTCGTTCCATACCATAGATTAAAATCTTCCATTCCATACCATACTTGCATTGTTCCATATTCCATACCATACCATACCATACCATGCCCTGATAGTCAGTTACCGTGGTGCAGATGTTACTTTGACACGTAACAATCTCGCTCATTAAGGTGATGCTTGCTTTACAAAATCAGACGTAACAGTAACATAAGCACTTGAGTAAGTATAGTGTACCTGTGTACATAGTATATATATAGCTGGTCGTACGTGTATTGATAAGAGCTATCCATACAGAAAACGTAACAGTTCTATGATCACTACTACGCAATGTATCTTGTAATTGGTGAAGCAAGTTCGTGAAAAATCAAGCATGTCTAGTACCGTGTGAAACTCGAACCCACTGCGAACGTCACTGCAGATTGTGTTTAGTGAGTGGAATTAGTGGCGCTTATCACAACTAAAGGCTTTTTGTGCATGGACAATTGGACAGAGACAATTTAAAGTTACCGAACATTCATAATATATCACGAAAATGTAACACATACATGTGTAGTTGTGTACACAAAAGGTATAAATAGGTTTTATAACGTTCTTCGTGCCGACCTAACGTATTCAACCACGTGTTGCAATCACTGTACCCTCTAAGCTGCGCGCGTGCGCAAGCGCAATTGCGTACTGCTGACACAGTATAGCGCGCACAGAAAATCCGTGCTTCGCACAAGATGTTTCGCACAACGTACCGATGCTTGTCTGCGTAAACTGGCGACTCATTTAAATGGCAAATGCACATCACTATAATTCGTAATGAAAATTAGTAATCAAACGAAGCGACGCGATCTTGACAGAGACGTCGATTTCGACGCCAGTACGCCGAGAAACACCATCTCCTCTCTCGATCACACGAGCATTATACGAGCAAAATAATTCGGGAGCGAGTGCTAGGGCGGAGATCAGAAAGTGGGATTTTTATCTATTCATCAGGATTCAACAACCCAGGATTAAGGAAATCGGTTGATAGCAGCGCATAAAGTTAGTTTTACTATCATGATTTAGCAAACCGTAACAAACTATAGATAATAGTAATCTGTGTACGCAGTGTCCGTACCAGACATGGGGTGATTACTTCATGAATGTAATCGATTGCGATTACGATTACTTCAGAATCACGCGATTACGATTACGATTACGATTACAGCAAAATCAGGAAGTAGTCGATTACGATTACGATTACATTGGAAAAGTAATCACGATTACTCACGATTACATTTGTTTTGCTTCTTAGGACTATAATCTTAAATGATATATTGGAAGACAATACAAGGATTGCGATGAAAAGGCTTAATGAGATATCAACTCTCTTCATACATCATGCGTCATTTGCTTATTACGTCATAATATACCAATTGCCCAACATTATAGGGGATGATTTATCGCACCCAACGATTTGCATTATTGCCAGGTCTTTACCTGCCGCACCCCAAATTCCTTAATAGGGTAGGGAGCGTGCTCGAAGGAAACTCAAAAGTATTTCGTAAACAAACATTAATTATAGAGTATTTTCGAGAATTTAATTATTTCTTGAAAATGTTCTTCGAGCTTCGCGATTCAAATGTCTCTAGTACAGGGGTCACCAACGCGGACCAAATGAGTCGCCCGCGGTCGCTGTAGCAAATATCCAAATGAGAGATTTGAAAGTTGAAGTTGGTTTCATATTAGCCGCAGTTGAACATGGGTCGGCCGACCGCAAGGAACATACGAACGCCATCGCTCGGGGCATTGCTCGTCTTCGCCCACGCGGCGGCTTAACGGGAATCTATAGCTAATATCCCCGAGTCTCGACGCGGAGATCGGCGCTTCAGCGCGCACTGCAGCAACGCAACTGAGCCTGGAGGAGCTGGTGTGAGTCCCGGCGAGTGAGCGTTTTTTTGTTCTTGGTAAGGGGCGGAAACCCGGCCCAGTGCTCTGAATGTCTTACTCTAAGTCAGGGGTGGGCAAACTTTTGAGCTCGCGGGCCGCATTCGACATCTGAATTCATTCGCGGGCCGCACTATATAAAATTGGGACTATAAACCAAAACGCAATATTGATATATGATTATATATAGTGAGGACATGGAGACAATATATGTTGCTTATTTAAAACAAGCCAAATATTGCTTTGATGATATCGTACACGCGTCAGAAACATAGTGGCGAGATTTCATAGGCAGGCGGACCGCAATAACCAATTTCTCAAAACTATAGAGATAAAAGGCGGTTGGCCCGATTCTTAGAATAGGATTGAAATATAAATCTGTGAGCAGTGATCTGTTCATAGATTTAGTAATTCCACTTTGGGCTCAGTTCCAGGACACACAATGCTGACAGCATCATAACCATGTTAGCTTCAAACACGCTTCTACTATGTGTAGATAAAATATAAATACCCNCATTCCACGCATACAGACAACGAATGTACNTAAGACACGCCCGAATNGGTTTTTTATAAGCACATCACTGAAATANTTAAANATGAAGTGGGCAATCTGAAATCTCACTGGTGATCCAAATTATGTCAATCTCGTTGCAGCTATCCCGCTGTGATNTCAANTATTTACNTTAGATNAGTGGTTNTCAAACTTTTTAAGACACGCCCCGCTCCCTTATGATGNTCAAANATTTCGCGCCCCCTTATCGTCATATCACAAAACGCAACCAGGATGCTAGCAAACNTAACGGGTAGTTTGATGGCGTGGAAGGTTACGACTGTGGATGAGAGATTTTTAAATATGTAATTNAGACTAAATACATAGCAATAACNATGAATNGGAAGAAAATCGCGCNNAGCGCGNANANTTTTTTCANTCGAGCTCAGNTTCNCGCNCCTTTCAGATGCTTTCACNCNCCNAAGGNGGGNGNGCCCACCAGTTTGAAAACCACTGTCTTAGAATTATGATGGTGAAATATAATAAGAAAAAGTTAATCAAGTCCCCGCATTAATTCGATTTTTAGTACGCATTTTATTATAATTTAAAAAAAATCTCTTTAGACTCTCGCGGGCCGCACAAAACGGCGTGGCGGGCCGCATGCGGCCCGCGGGCCGTAGTTTGCCCACCCCTGCTCTAGATGGTAACCAAATGTGGACTACCGGAGAAAACGTCACTGGAATCGCCACTTTTAGCTACAGTACCAATGAATACCAATATCTAAGTGTTGGAGGTTTATCTAGGCCCCTCCTCGTCACCTCATCCGCGTAGGCGGTGTCTTACAAAAAGCCTAGCAGTGGGCCGTGCTATAAGTCGGCAGTTACGGGAAAATATTAAAGAATATCGGTTTGGTGTAAATGACCATAATAGTCGAAAAACAACATGAATACCGCAAAAACAAAACAAAATAAAAACGGAATCAGCCGTGTTGCTGGCATTTATGCTTTCAACGTAGGCCTATACTTGGAAATCATATTCCGAAATTTCCCTGCACTTGTGATTATTTTCCAAGTGAAGCCACCGTAGGCAAAATAGCAATTAGCTTCAGGCAACCAAATAATTTCGATTCTTAGATTTGTTCAAAGCGTGTATGTACACTACATTATCTATATACACAGGCTATAATGCACCGGAGAGGAATAGAGTAGGCTTATTTGTAGCGTGCGAGCTTCGGTTAGTTTACGATGTTTGATTTCAGGTACTTCCCGTTGCTGTTTCTCGTCAATCTGCATATAGCGTCAGGTAAGGGTTTGACTTCTCCAGTATATTTTACCATGCACTCTCACTTTGCAATGTGTATGGCCTTTGGCCACTTTGCAATGTGTATGGCCAGTGGCCACTTTGCGAAGTCATGGAAGGAAATGAAATTGAAAATTGTATCTGGCGGAATGGCGTATCGCTATGACAGTATATTTAAAATATTAGTGCCAACCTCAGGGTTTACCATACGTCCTCCTTTTGGAGGATTTGTCTTTCTTTTCAGATGTTTGAAAATGTCCTCGGAGGACGCCTAAATGTCCTCATTTTTGGCAATTCGTCCTCCTTTACAGCTTTTACAGCTAGGATAATTGACAGATTCGACTGAAAATGGGCATAAATGACACTAAATAGCAAATACGGACGTTCGAGCGAACACCACTAAATTAAAGTAAAAAGTGTAATCGGGAGTCGAACAAAGGTGATGACCTTTTTTAGTCAACTCCACAAATTTTCCAACAAAAATTGCAAAATCCCCAGATCTCAGTCTTGATCTGTCCGTCAGCACTGCTGTCGTGAGAGTCGCTTATCGTGTGCCACAATGACAGAAATCAGCAGATGGCTACCTTACCATGGACCACAGTCATGGGGGGACAGCGAGCAATACGCGGAATTGCGGCGTTTTTGTTGTTTTCGTATTCATGGTGTTCCTACACTCATATTGCACCAAGTCGATATTATATATTATGATCCCTGGGCTGACGAACTCTCGAACGGCCCACTTTTATTCTTAACCAATGTAAGACGACACTTGCGCTGACGTTTTGAGCGTCGGTATACCTTGTTCTACCTAATAGATACCAACGGAACTCTTTATTGTTATGTAGCTCAATGTTACTGATGCAATACTGCTATAACTTACGACAAACATGGTTATGAAGCAACATAGAATTATTGGGCCAAGTGCATGGTGTTTGTACCAGCGTTGGGATGACTTGAGTCATGACTTGACTCAGGTTACCTTCGAAAATCGCGTGACTTGACTTGACTCGAGTGCAAAGGTGAAATGACTCGAGACACACACATACGATTATAATATAGAAACCAGAGGTGGTAAAAGTAGTCACCATCGCTACTCAAGTAGAAGTAGAAGTAACGCCGGAATTTCTACTCAAGTAGAAGTAGGAGTAGCAATTCACACGTAAGAAAGTAAGTAGGCCTGGGTGTCCTACGCCTATTTTTGCCTAAAAATCTGAAAACTGTCAAGTAGAAGTAGAAGTAGTGCCTACTCGTAAGTAGTGCGAGTAGGCAAAATCAACTTCAAGTACTAGGTATTATTAATAAGTATATTTCATTGTGCATTAGTCGAATATTATGATTATCGGTATAACGTCAACGCGAAACAAGAGCAGCTCACTGTCACGCAAAGTACCAGGCTTACGAACTCTCAAGTATATTTGACTCTTTTGAACTAAAACGCAGTACTTAACTACCGATATCTTCATCGTACGTCGTTCGGCATTTACCCTACTCTGTTTTTTTACAATACTGGTAATCAAGAATGGTAGTGCGGTGCCGTCCTTCAATAAATTGAAGCTTAGTTCATCATCGCCTAGTTCACATGATGGGTTGTATTCAGAGGTGGTCAGTAACGAAGTACTTCTACCTTTTTTGAAGTACTCAAGTATTTTTCCGCTACTTGGGTACTTACTCAAGTAAATCAAATTTCCCGCGACTTATACTTTTATTATGTAATATTTTGTGATCTACTTACTTACTTTTTGCTATTTTCAGTTTGTCAAGTAGAAGTAGTGTAATCCTCCAATCACAAAGATTGCCTGAGGAATTTCGGGGCTGTTTTCACGGAGTATCAACATTTAATTTTCATAAAAGTTTTGTAAAGCACAGAATTTCCGTCGCGTATTGCGCACAGTAGACTACGATT
>KE606025.1:0-14149 GCA_000444245.1 Botryllus schlosseri | reverse complement strand
ATTGTCGCTTTCTTTTTCCATACTATCTTCTTTACTTTCATTCAGTGTGCATGCCTTCTCTTTACATCGCCTAGGCCAAGTTGGGTGTCAGATTCCATAGACTGCTCCTTGTCGCTTCGACACCTTGCTGTCTTTTCATTGTATCGCATTTTTTTGTGGTGTATTGAACTGATAAAATTGCTAATAAACCAATGATGATGATGATGATGTGAAATAAAAACTGTATTTTGGGCGCTGAGCGAGAAAGGTCACCTTTATTTTTCATTAGTCAACCCACCAAGAAGTGAAAAAAGTGACCATTTACCTCCGGTATTCTAAGTTTGAAAATTTGGAAAAAGTGTCCTCCTTTCCAGATTCCAAAATATGGTAACCCTAAGACCCTAACTTAGGTTCGATTGCAAAAACCTGCCAATATGAATGTATTATTCATTATAAGCCTATATACCAGTTTCAAAGTAGCAACACCGAATTCCTTGCAGGTATGAAGAATGATAAGGATCTATTTTCGAACAATGCCTTTCCGCCGTAGTCGTTACGTTTTGTCTTTCCCTGTAGTGAAATCCGTTATATTGTGCTGAATTTAGTTCTGATTTTTGCATGACGGAAAGATTGTTTTCAAGGCCAGCCCGTCCTCTGTAAATTGTCCTGAGTAATACTGAATGAGCTTTCGATATGATTTACGATCTGCCCGTATAGACCACCCGTAACGATAAGCTGGTTTCAAAGTGACATTTGTACATACACCGTACATCATGCGCGAAAATGTTAGCACGTATATACCCTTTAAGAAGCTGATAAAACCCGGACCAGCAGTTTCCCGGAGACTATTGATTCTAAAATATCAATGCCATTTTCGAACTTCTTTAGTATCACTCATGATAGTTTCCCAATGATGCGAGCTGGACTGATAAATAGTAATTCTATCGTGCAAAAGGTAGAATTGAATTCAGTCAAAACACAACAGAGCGGTTTTAATGGGAAAACTCAACATTTTACCGAAACGTAATTAATACGGTAGAAATTTATAGGTCGAAAACAGATGCTAGATTTTCATTATACTGTCCAAAGGACGCTATTAAACTGCATAACATTGAAGCAGTGGGCAAATGAATGTCGGGAAATGAAAAATATTGTCACTTATTCCTGTTTGCATAGTATCATAATCATTATATCTCATAGTAATGAAAGCTAGGTAATCTCTGAAAATCTGAACAATATTTTAAAATTATAGTGTAGTCTTCGTGAAATTGGTCCGGGAATGCACTGCTGCTTTATCAGCTTTTTAACAGGTATATAGTACGCGCCACACGCGAACGTTATTCGTGCATGATGTAAGATGTCTGTACAAATGTCATGTTTAAATTAGCTCACCGTTACGCGTGAATTGCCTATGCCTTCGCGGGTAGATCGTATATCATTTCCTAAGTTCCTTTGGTGTTACTCAGGATAGTTTTCTGAGGACGAGAGGGCCTTTAAAATAATCCTTCGGCCATACGAAAGGTGAAGCTGAATTCCGGCAAAACACAAAAAGCGGATTTAATAAGGAAATGGCAAAACCTGATTGAAATGTAACGAATTCGGATGAAAATTGCTGGTTGAAAACAGAAGCTGGACATGCCTCATACCTGAAGGGAATTACACACATGTAATATACAATTCAATAGTATACCGGTGACGTCATATTTTGTGATTTATTTCAAATGGATATACTATTCAATTTTATATTGAAGTTCAGCACCACCGAGAAGCTCTTCACATGTAATATATGCCTTAGAGATCGAAAACAATATTTTCTGTTCCACATTATCTCTTGTGGTTCAAATTTATAATACCAAAAGTGATCTCCGTATTGTTCACAATCTTCATTGCCATCTTAAAGGTCAACTGCATGTCGGAAAAGACTTTAGCTCATTTCGTAGATTATGTGGTTAGGAATAAGAAGAAAATAATGAAAAGGAAAAATACGTGATAGTTTTCAAGTAATTTAAATTACAAATCGAAATTCCGAAAAACGGACCCGAAATCATCCAGCCGTGAAATGACGTCAAGTAGTTGACACAACAAAAATTCTTGTTATTCCTGTTGGCTGTTAGGTGGGATTCGTTGCATAGATTTGCTGTGGATTTGAGTCATTGAGTGAGATCAAGAAGGCTGTGAAGGAGGTGATTCATAAAGTCAGATGTTATGTCGGGTATGGTTGCTCCAATACGCAATATGCCGTGCCTACAATGTCTTTACATCGCTGCCAAAATCCATCCGTATACCGTCAGGTGACCGGACGCCGCGACCAAAAGTGCGGACTTAATAGACAACCAAAGGCAGAGACATTTTCAATGACGTATCCGAGATACGAAACGCGCAATAAAGTTGACTGCTGACCACGGAAACTCTCACACTTAGTGCCGACGTACTGCAGTAGTGCCGTTCATACTTCATTTTCACGCACCAGTGAAATTGTGGTAATGGCAGAGGATCGCACTTCTAAAGCTATGCAAAGTGTCCAAAATCGGTTAGTGAAAATGTACTGTGTTAGCTGGTATTGTAAGAGTGTAACTAACCGTCTATAGTAGTATTGACTGTGGTACGGTAGTCATCAAAGTAGTTATTGTTTACACTCATGGGCATGTGCATCATCATCATCATTGGTTTATAAGCAATTTTATCAGTTCAATACACCACAAAAAATGCGATACAATGAAAAGTCAGGAAGATGTCTAAGCAACAAGGAGTAGTCTATGGAAGAACTAGGGTGGCATGTCATGGGAAGCGAGATCGATAGATCCGTCGTGGTCCGGTAATCTTGAGGATGGACTGTATATAGGCAAATAACTGAAATAAGTATGCCTTGAAAAACTTTGAGTAGAAGTGTACGTAGTCTGAAATAAAGCCACTTAAAAATCAATCAAGAAAAAAGATGTATAAAGGCATTAGTTAATAGGAGTCTGTAACATGCTGACTTCATGATCTATAATGGTTATGTCGCAGAGCTCATTTTATTGGAAGAGTTGCTATTACTTTTGAAAATATACTTCTGTTTGTGTACATGTGTAGTCATATAATCATATTAGTTACTTAAGTTACTGAATGAAGACTGTCAGATATCAGTGACTAAATCTCTCAAGATATCGACAGCTCAGTAAAAGATTAAAACGTATCACTATCACCATAGCAGTCCAAAAGTTGGATAGGATGCAGTTGGAAATCCTTCATTTTTATGATACTTCGGAACAGCATTTGGTACACTGCCTTTGATTCGACTTTATTATAAAAATCTGCAATGTTTTTACACCTGCTTTAGATTCCTGCAATGAAGAAGTCGACGCATGTATTCAAGCAAGACCAGATACGGCGGAGTCGACCAAGTCAATTGCGATGGCTTCCTCATTCAACTAGCGGCATCGTGAAAATTAGTTGAAGCCATTGCTGGACAAAAGAAGCTATTGTTGGACACAAAACTATATTTCTCTCCCTGACACAGTAGTACTGTTGATGGATTGGTTGTTGCATTTATTATTTTCAATACAATTATTCCTTCGCGAAGCATTGCAAAATTGAAATCCTTTGAAAATACTAGATGTGAATTTTGATCGGATGTACAGACAGGATTTCTCGTTCGTTCGTGTTGCAGAATCCCAATGGCCAGCAAACAAAACTTCCGTACACAGTTTTTCTCAGCTTCCTGAAAAGCATAATTGTTGTGTTACTGACGGGTAATTACTTGGCACCCGACTCAACGTTTCATGTGAATGAGACTCATTCGCTCATGCATCGAACTAGATGGTATAATTATATGACAATATTCCTGATGATATCTATAGTGAGATATCTCTCTGATTGAGCTACTGATTGAAATCCTGGTAATGCTGTGATGCACTAATAATTCGTTATTTGCTCTCCCACCAATAGTTTGCATAAGTTGGCAATAACCTCCATCCTCTATCCTGTAATTGATAATACCAAGATTAATAACTGAAAAGAGGTAGGGTACTCCACCAAATTACACATACCGGTGTATTTCATTTGGTATAGACAAGCGGCTTCAGCTGAACAAGCTAGGCTGATCATACTATATATTACTAACCTCCTTAGGTTATTCATCAATAATCATACTCAGACGACCACTCGTTTTCGGAGCAGTAAGGAGTTCCACAGATACGGGATTGAGCTCATCAACACTTGATACGTGTTCACTGTTCAGTTTAAACATCACTTTCGTAAGCAAGGGCAAAATGCATACTTACATTCGTCATCTGAGTAATCGCACTCACTTGGTGAATCCATTACAAGCGAAACCTCCGCGATAACTAACTGTAACTAATGTAATCGCCCTGCTACTGNANAAGCANCAGCCCTATAGCATACATCCGCAGCGGCCAGAAGAGATGTCAACTANATGACGTCACAATGAACATTNCGCTTTTTCTGTAAACATACCAATATTGGGACTTTCAGTCCAAATTACGGCAATTNCCGATNNGTTTGAAATACGGAAAGTCGGCAATTTNNGTATGAAAAAAAATTCNGAACATGATTNNGCAAAGTTGTCTATGAAGATGCAGTTGACCTTTAAAATAATTAAAATACGTTTGTTTTCAGCTAGTGATTTTTTACTGTATATACTCTATATCTAGCCTTTATTAAGATACCTATATTTTGAGTTAGTTATATTTGGTATCTGCTGTGTATCTAACCTGGATTAAAATATGTTTGTCATCAGCTAGTGACTTTTGGTTGCATCTGCTCTGTACCTTACCTTGATCAAGAAATACGTTTGTTATTAGCTAGTGATTTTTGATTGTATCCGCTCTGTGATTTTTGGTTGTATTTGGAATATGTATCTTGCCTTGATTAAAATACAGATGTGTTCAGTTACTGATATTTGGTACATTCGTTTTCAGTTCTGTATGAGGTAACCAGAATGTATGCGAGGCAGTTATTTGAGAAATCGCATATTTACGCTTATATTATTGACATCACAGTGACGTAGTAGTTTCTTTGGTAACCAAGAAAATTAATGTCTTTCATCAGTAGTGGGATTGATAGGAATCGAGTGATTCGCAGTGATTGCCAACAGTAATAACTAACTATGCTATCGATGCGATTGAGGTGGCACTCCTATTGCACGCCTCGAAAACGAGAGATACATCCCGGAGTTTTAGATATCCCTGCATCAAGAGTCCCTAGTACAACATNGCAANCCCCTAAGTTATTATCTNCCTGNAGAATGTGTATAACAGTGTTGCNATGTATNGCACAGGTGCTCTCGCTAGTTGAGATACGAATAAACTAGATGCATGCATCTTGCNACCTTGAACCTTTCCAAAACTTAGTGACAATGCGTGAAACTCAAAAATTTCTTACCAGTAGTCAACATCCCTATAGTACTTGATATGTCTAGTGGACGTCTCACCAATAAACGAACGCATATTACACTTTTTATTCACAATTGAATTAAGGGAAAAAGCACTATTTACAAAGACATTGAAAAAGTACGCTGCAGGATCAGTCTTGCATTGTCAGGCACAAGTTGCAGATTACAGGCTTTTGATTAGAGTTGACTTCCTGCTGTCTCCAACTGTCTTCCTATGCTGTTTCACAGCTTGAAGCAGACTGTCTCTTTTTTGGTTCATTGTCAGTCAAGATTGCAGCATAGTCTGTGCTTAGCTTTACACCTCGTTCTGTGACATCATTTACCGACTTTGACAGAACTGATGTAGGAGCAGCTCATTCTGGTGTAGGAATGTGATAAGTTCCAAACATAAACCGGTTGAGTTAACCACGCCCCACAGCATTCAAAAAGATCGAATATGTACCACGTCTGTGACCCAATAAAGACAGAAAAAGTAGTGTCCTTGTTGATCTGTACAGTTGCACTTAACGAGGCCGGGCCCCTTCTGAAACTTGAAGTTTGCTCTACCTGCAGGAGCATCTTTGCCATATTTTCTCGGGTTTCAATGCTTTCACTCGGCGAAAACAAAGCATATACAGCGGTTTCCTCCACGATATACCAGTCATACTTTAAAAGCTTTTGTAAAGCAGCTTTGGAAGCTTGTTCATCATGTTCCTTGTAACTCAAGATGTCCTGAGTGAATCTCAAGTCTTTACCGGTTGCATCACGACTGATGCTGGAATCAATCCAGGCAGGTATATAAAAGTGAACTAAAAACAAATTGAAGCGATGCAGTAGTTCCACTTCTTCAGTTTGTAATGTAACTCATAAGCCCACATGAACATCTTCTGAGCATACAGTATTGTGGTCATCCATCTTGCATGGTGTGTTGCACCAGGTTTGTGATGATGTATATCTTCACCTGCACCGAGAAGCGCAAGAGCATTAGTCACACATTATATGTAGTCATCCCGTGGGAAGAAATCTTTTTCTGGTCAGTAGTAGCCTGAAGTTGTCAACTGTCATTGCTGCCCGTTCTTTGAAACATATAGGAATAGTCAGAGTCTTGAATTACTGTTTTCTGTCAAGACTGTTCAAGCTCTTCTTAAGGTGGGTATACCATGTGATCACGCCATCTTTCGTGCAGGTTTTCAAGTGATCCCACCACATGTGATTTCTGCATTGTCGCAATCCTCGCCATTTTCCACACTGTCATTACATTATCCACCACCAGTACATTACGTAGTTCATGAGTAGGGGTTGAATGAGGACAACGCTCTTTCAGATGCAGCAAGTATCTCATTACTTCTCGTATAGTAGGTAATCTCGAGCCACAGATGTAATCGTAAGTATATCCGACCAAGTACGGTACTGCTCATATTTAGATTTTGTTCTTCGCTGCGGCATGTGTACAATCTTTCACCGTTGTACCTCTGCCATGACTGCAATATTGTTGCTCCAAAGCATGAACTACTGCTATCGACTCTAAAGCATTCAAAGAACACGTGTTACAGTACTACTAATGACTCATCAACCCACAACGCGCTTGTACAGAACCACAGCCACTGCTAACAGCCTCGACCTCAGCAACGCANACTTTCAATTTAGTAANGCGAAGCACCCGAATCCGAGTCAGCTGNTGCAGTAATCATTGAAGCTTAGCNGATTACCCAATCAANAACNGTNCTTTCGTGATTGCCCGCCTTTTCGCAACTNTGCTGTCGGTGGCCCGCCCACTCTTNACCAACGACTTTCAAACGCATTTAGACAAATNTTACTGACTTTCNTGCGAGCTTCTTTCAGGCCCANNATTNTTTTTTAACAATAATCTACAGAATAAGCCATGGATACGCAGTATTCCAAACATTTTCCAAATTTTNAACANCCCTNATNTANATATGTATATATATCGATGTTTTCGGTCACCACAAGGGCATTCCTTCTCGGCCAAGTTCATCTCGCTGCTGATCGTTCTGGAACACTTCTCGGAGTCGCATGTTACATGGCCTGCCCTATAACTACATATGTCTTGGTGCGTCGTATGGCGCAATGATGGCCGATACCGAAGTCTCCATTTCTTTAAATTTTACGTATTTTCGTGGGGGAAGGGTACTCAATCATTAGGGTATTCGGCAATATTAAATCACCGACCCAGCGCGAAAAAATTCTGAAAAAGTGGCATAAATTTCCAAAAATATACTTTATAATTTATGTTAATTCACGAAATAATTTTGGGCCCCTTCGAGCTCGCCCGGCAGTTACGGTCCTGTTCCCCACTACCCAACACTTTTGTCGTCACAGAGCAGCTAATTGCTGGTTTGATTACACAAGACCACACCACACCAGTACGCAAGACAATCGCCTATAACTGCAACATGAAACTTATTGTGAATCGATACCGGTGACCATCAAAATTTCGCGAAGGCGTAATTTCACATCATACTGGTCGTGCTGGAGGCGTTTGAGACGCAATCATTTGCCATCCACTGTTAAAAATGAGATTTGCGAACAACACGCAGTATAATTTTCGATACATACGTTCCAGAGCAGTTAACTGGTAACGGTAGTTGCGCATGTGTCTCCGCGTGAATATGTAGACTGTCCTGTATATAATTTTGAATAAATGCGTCTATTCCCCACCAGAAACCATATAATTCCCCACCTGTGGGAAATTCCTCGCCGTTTAAGAACCACTGCTCCAATGTGTTATTTGAAAAATTGTGGAATTAGTGAAAGTTGGTTATATTTTTTATGTTCATATATTCAAAACTATATTCATGTTATCGAATTATTCGTATGATACATGAAGCTTTTCTTCCGACTCTTATGTGGGGTTACCATATTTTGTGAAGCAAATTCCGGACACTCCATTGCGCCCACTAGCGGATTTAAAAATGAGGTATTAAACAGTGTCGGTAAATATGACGTCACACTAGCAAAGCATTGCCCATCGACAGTATACAAGAATGGAGTGAAACATAAGTCATGAATTGTGTCATCTGTAATATGAGCTCTGGTCTTGCAATGGTTTGCAATAGATTTCTTCACGGACCGGATGAAATCGTCGGACGGGCCGTGTCTGGCCTGTCTGGATTGTGTTTGACAGCCCTGCTATACTGTTAGGTCGGTGCGGCTATGTAGCTGTGTGATTTACCCAGGCCCCAACAACATTTTTTTCAGCCCCACTGATCTTGGGCCTACCATAGGGTGATCGATGTAACTTATGGGCACGTAGCCTACTATATGCATCTGGTTGGTAAATTTTATGAATGAATTCTGTCAATAATATTGATTCTTCCACATATTAGGCTGCTATAAAATTAGCAGCAGGTTGCCTATCTGATGATTTCCAACGTTTCATGGTCGCGACCCCATTTCCAACTTAAAATGTTACGTGGCCCAGCTCCAAACTTGATTAGCTGATTACTAAGAAAAATCAGCTTGACCAAACTTACTCACGGTCTATTTTAGAAGCTGATTACGTCCAACATCTTCGCGATCCCCAGTTAAAGGCAAACGACCCCAAAATTTGGAACCACTGTCTGTGACTGAAGCATCCAATCGGCCTCCGACTCTGCGTTAGCTTACAATTGCGATTACAACTAGACTTATTTCAGTAACTGATGGTGATTTATATTTATTTTTGATTGCATTTTTTGCGAGGGCGGTGCCTGGTTACCATACTGATATCAATATACGATGCATTAACTTGCGCGCGGCGCGAAGAAACATTTGTACTAGCATAAATCTGCTTGAATAGAATATTGTTTATGTTGATTTACGAACAACTTTTGAGTTTCTTCAAGCCTTCAAAATCCCGGACATTTAAGCATATTTTATAATTTCCTACCGGAAGCAGTTTTTCAGTAAAATACGGACATGTCCAGGCAATTCCGGACGTATGGCAACCCTACTCTGATGAGACTTAGTAAAAGGTATGGAGTCACGATGTACAAGTCGAAACGGGAAGAGAAATTTCGATCATGTTCTAAGAATCGGGACAACCGACAAAAGTCTCTATAGTTTCGATGAATTGGGTATTGGGGTCGACCAGCCTGTGATATCTCGCCACTATGTTTCTGACTCGCGTGCGATGTTATCGAAGCAATGTTTGGTTTGTTTTAAACAAGCACATATATTATCACCATGTCTTCACTGCGTTCTGGTTTTTATTCTCAATATTATATAATGCGGCCCGCGAATGGATTCAGATGTGAAATGCGGCCCGCGAGCTCAAAAGTTTGCCCACCCCTGAACTAGAGCAATCATAATATAATAATCCCATAAAATCAAAATCTCCGTCGCTTTGCCAACAATTTCTGCGAGGACTTGCGAGTGAATATAAGCTTACGCATTAACGGTCTAGACCAGACCGATGAACGGCGTCTGAGTAGAGCTACGTTGATATTGAGCAGAGTCTAAAACGGGTTTCTATACTTGCTACCTAGGCTATATTGCCTCATTAACAAGTTATACAGAAGTATTATTATTAATATTAATGCACAACATTTCAGTGACGCTTATCGCCATTAGTGGCCTTTTGCATCACGACATTGATATTGTAAGTGTTCAGTTTCAATGCGACTTCGTACAGCGTGGCTTACTGTGTGTCTGGGCTTTTTTGAAGACACTGTTAGTACAACGGGATCAGCGATGAGGAGCCCAGAAAACCTCCGACACGTAGAAACTAACCCGAACTGGGGTTCGAACCAGCGACCATTGGTGTCGTCGCGCAGTCGTTTTACACACTGCGCCACTCGCCTCCCCCTTATACAGAAGTAGCCAACACCCCAATGGCACGAATTTGGTTTTTATGATACCATAAACATATGAGATCCAGATTGATCCCGTACGCCTACTAGAATTTTGACGTCAGACAACGACATCAATTTCGTTGATTGGTTGAATAAGCATCATTTGCTGACTACGTACACGTACATGTATAATGTATTTCGCTCTTGATGTTGTGTGATTAGGGGTCAAGCTCACAGCAGAGAGTCACTAAATATTCGAGCAAACTCTTGTCACAAAGCATGTAAAATGTTTGGGATTGTCAAGGTGCATATGCTCGTTTAGTCTTGATTTTTATGCAGCCAGCGGCATGCATATAGTGCCCCGCATTTGAAATGCAATAAATTCAACTAAAGATGTTATAATAAAGTGAAAATAGTAATATATCAAAAAGGTTCACAGTGCAGAACCTACCAAGGTTCGTTTGTGAACGTGAACCGCTAAATTTCTGAGGTTCACACACAGAACGCGAACGTGAACCTCACGTTCACACCATCCCTACAATTTATGTAAAAATTAGGTTGACTTTTATTATATCAAAGCAAATTTCGCAACCGCATTACTTGAAATGCGTGGTCGCGTCTTAAAAATCTGCGCCTTCGATTTGATATGAACGAGTACCGAAAATCCATCTCCACAAAGATAGATGCCGGCGAATGTAATAACAACGCGTAACCCTTCCGACGGCCCATTTGGGTATGATCGCAACAAATATGGCACCAAAACTGACCAATAATTTTTTAAATGTACATATAACGCCAAGCCTGATCATTTCTATCTAGCAGGTTATCTTGAAGTTACTATGGAAAAACGGATATGCACATCACTGGAGAAATTGGATTTTGTGAAGATTTCGAAGTCACAGTGGTTGACCTTACTAAACAAACTTTTTTTAGTTTTTCACAATCCCCAACAAAACATCTCTAAACAGCAGAGTATTTGTATCAGTATAGGCTATTGGCAATTTGGCAATTAAAATGAGTTTGCACAATGCACAGCTTCATCTCAGATGGCCATTCTGCTGATGTGATTTCTTTAGTTTTACTAGTAATGATACGAAACTGCCTCGTAATTTTCCTAATTTGAATAAAATACAAATTACGTTTTCAACTATTTTGTAAATTTAGAAGCTTCAAGGATCCCTTGTTGAGAACCACTGGAGAATAGTGACTTGATAGCATACTCGGTGCTATATGATGCTAATGCTTCTATATGCAGAGAGTTATGGATTTGGTACTTCAAATATTGTAGGATCGCGTCGTCATTTCCACGCTGCTGTAAAGCGCTTTCTTTCAAATTGATTGACTTCGAAGTATTTCCAGCTGGAGTTCAAGTGCGTTGATCACTACTGAATTGAAATTTCAATGGAGGCGGAAGCGGCCGAGATAAATTGTAGAGTCGAATACCTGTCGTTGTCGTATATTTATCTCGTAGGCAATTTATTCGGCCACCTCCGCTATCGTCTCTTCGTCCGCTGGAAATCGTGATACAGCATTGAGAGGGACACAATTTGATGCAGCACTGCAAACTATTTGCTGTACGGCGGCCGGGTTAATCTAAAATAAAAGAAACAGGTAGACAACGTAAGCCTAATAATTGACTTTGGTTTTGACGTCAAACATCCAAGCCGTTCAGCATAATTCCATAGAAATCGCTATCAATAGCGCCGATTGTTCGTTGGTCCTTTCTAAAATGTGGTTCATCATATTGTATATTTTTATAGATTGCATTGGTATTGATAGCTTATCGTTTAATTGACCATAAGGATGTAAAGGTGTACAGTAAGAAGTCATTTGGCAATAGGAAAAGGTATAATACCATGGTAGATAAGTACCAGTGGTCACAGAAGAATTAAATAGATCTTTTGAGAAAAGACTGTAGATTTCACCGCCTTCCGCTTCGGATTCGGCGGAGAGGTTTTTCTTCGCAAGTTCTGCATTTTTTGATGCACCCATTCCAAAATTCCGATAATCTATAATTGCCCGACTGTGGTTCAACTGGCAAATGATATCAAAACTGTATACAGGCTACGGCAAACGGGTTTTGCAACTGAATTTCGTATCGGAGTATCATTCTGAAATTGATGCTGAAATTGTATGTTTGAAATATCTCGGGAGTTATATGGGTGTCACTCAGAACGCCTGCGATGGAAATTTGACACTGTCGCAGTGCATTCTTGATAGGTTAGTTCATCTGTGCAACCTCAAACAAATGTATAATCTAATCCAATGTTTGCAAATTTTGCAAATCTGGCAATGAGACAATGAAGAACAGCAACAGCACTGGAAGCNACTTCATACCATTGGTAATTATAGCGCACANATCTAACTATGAAGTTACGCAACTACCGCCAANAACATCACAAATGANTCTACTAGCAACAATTTTCGCCAACTTTTCCGATTGCTACAATTATATCTGNTNAGGATATAAATNACGTGAAACAAATCGCGAACCGCAAAAGGGTTTACTNTTAGGTGNTGTGAGATNGTTTTGATAAATTTCCTACCATNTCCACTGTGTTGAATGATAAAATAGAAACACAAGCTGCAAATCCGTACCTCTACTTTTGTGTGAAATGTTAAAAATTGGGTAAATGTACTTGGAAATTGGACCGAAATATAGGTAATCAGCGATCAAGTAACGGTCCGGTGGGTTTTCGGGACCTGAGCCTGAAAAATGACCTTTTTAATAGTCAACCAACTTATAATGTGAAAAATGGCCGTATTTCGGCAGTCTTTTTTAGTCAAACAACCACAAACTCGGGAAAAATTATCGGATTTACCTCCAGTATTGGATGTCTGAAAATTTTGAAAAAAGTTTCCTCTTCAGATTCTAAAAAATGGCACACCTAGATAATATGAGCATTGCACGTGTAGATTGCGACCGTAGTCACGATAGAACAGGGGTGGGCAAACTTTTAAGCTCGCGGGCCGCATTCAACATCTGAATCCGTTCGCGGGCCGCACTATATAAAATTGGGATTATAAACCAAATTGCAATATTGGTATTTGATTACAGTGAGGACATGGAGATAATATATATGCTTATTTAAAACAAACCAAACATTGTTTGTTGATATCATACACGCATCAGAAGCAGTGACGAGATTTAATAGGCTGGTCGACCTCAATGACCAATTTGTCAAAACTATAGAGATGAAAGTCGGTTGTCCCGATTCTTAGAACAGGATTGAAATTTAAATCTGTTAGCAGCGATCTGATCATAGATTTACTAATACCACTTTTGGTTCAGTTCCAGGACACACAATGCTGACAGCATCATAACCATGTTGGATTCAAACACGCTTCTACTATTTGCAGATAAAATATAAATACCCTAAGTCTACGCATAGAACGAATCTATAAGCACTAAAATAGTTAAAACTGGAGTGTCCATTCTGAAATCACACTCGTGATCAGAATTATGTCAATCTCGTTTAGGATTTCTGTGATTTGTAGCAGTTGAAACCTTTCAAACTCTGTGGGCCTTGAGATGGTCGCGCCAGAAATTAAACATAAAACTAATATAGGAAATATTTACCTTAGAACAGTGGTTCTCGAACTTTTTAAGACACGCCTCTCTTGTGATGGTGAACGATTTCGCGTCCCCGTATCGTCATATCACAAAACGCAACCAGGATGCTAAAAAACCTAAACATGAAATGCAGACTAATTATACACAGCAATAATTAGGAATTGGGGGTAAATCGCGCGAAGCGCGAAAAAATATTTCAGTTGGGCTCAGCTTCGCCCCCATTCAGATGCTTTCACGCGCTCAAGGGGGGCACGCCCCCCAGTTTGAGAACCACTTCCTTAGAATTATCATGGTGAAATATACTAAGAAAAAGTTTAATTATTTAACGCCTTTTATTAATATTTTTAATAAGTTTCATTAGACTCTCGCGGGCCGCACAAAACGGTGTTGCGGGCCGCATGTGGCCCGCGGGCCGTAGTTTGCCCACCCCTG